>MU159999.1:53331-115956 GCA_015888305.1 Antheraea pernyi
AGGGATACAAAGTTTAGGCTTCACGTATTAATATAATGATGATATAAAAGTGAAGGAAATTCGAAGTTTCACTTCAAAACCAGATATTACCCCCTACAACCTCATAAACTTTACCTCTTTATAACATTAGTATAGATAATATAGTTAGTTAATAGCTTCTGCCCGCGACTTCGTACGCGTGGAATAGTTATTTTGGACTAAGACGCGATGGAAGCTCTCAAAAGGAAAAAATACCCCGATTTTAAAACATTTTTCATTGATGCTCCGGTCCTATTGGTCTTAGTGTGATGATATATAGCCTATGACACTCACAAATAACGTGGCTTTCTGTTGGTAAAAGAATTATCAAAATCGGCTTAGTAGTTCCTGAGATTACCCCCTACAACGTCACAAACTCACAAACTTTACCTCTTTATAATATTTGTATAGATAACATAGAAGCGTATGTATAAGAAATAAGTAAATAATTATGTGCAAAATGTGCGTCACTCACAGCTAAATTATCAGTACTAAAGCGATAAATTTATTTAGATGGTTTTTCCCGTGATCATTTGTTTATACAAATTTGATAGGACTTGTATCGTATTCGCCTTTAGGTTATCTCTAAAATATTGTGTTAGTTAATAATACATCGGTAACAGTTAGTCTAAACTGTGTTTTACTTGGGTGAGTACTGAAGAAGAATTTATTGGTACAAAATATTATTAACTTATTTAAAACTAAAATCTGATAGGTCTAAATAGGGCAATGGTTATAAGTATAACCAACGGTTATTATGACACCTAACGTAAATGTTTAATTTATGTTATGGTGGTAGAGCCACGCTGAAACGGAATATCATGTGGTATTTTATTCATATTTTGTGTTACTTAGCTCTATATTTTATAATATTGGTGGTGTTTTACGTAATATATATAGTTTGGTTATTATGCACAAATGAAGTGACTTTCCCTCTCACTCCCTTAATCCTTTCCCCCAAAGGGTGGCAACGCACTAGCAACTCCTCTGGTGTTGTTAGTGTCCATGGACGGTGGTGATCACTTAACATCAGGTGACCCACATGTTCGCTTGCGACCTATGATATAAAAAAAAAAACGTTTGGTGATAATTTGGCAACCTGAGTTTAATAGTGAATCACATATTACAAAACAAGGTCCTCTGCCACGTCCGTCTGTTTGTTCACGATACACTTAAAAACTACTAAACGGATCAACATGCGGATTTCAAATAAAGTGATTCATGAGGAAGGTTTAGGTATCAAGGTTATTATTATCAGGGCAGGTTACAGGGCATAAATGTTGATTTAATAAAATTCCTAG
Organism: Antheraea pernyi; assembly: GCA_015888305.1. Lineage (NCBI taxonomy): Eukaryota > Metazoa > Arthropoda > Insecta > Lepidoptera > Saturniidae > Antheraea > Antheraea pernyi. Next base: position 54,651 of record MU159999.1, read on the forward strand.
ACTACATCGGACGATGACCTTAAAAAGAACATGCGCGGCCTTTAAATCTTGTTATGTCTATAGATTTTTACTATATGATCCGTGTAATCCAGCCATTTAAGACTGATAAACTTTTTTTACTCGCGGTTTCTCTCGATTTAATGTATTTATAATCGATCTCTTTCAATTTTTTCTATACAACATTTATGCGTAATTTCATGGTGATCGTTTGAACAGTTACGACTCGAATGCGTAACAAACAAACAAACTCGCCCAACAAAATCAAATAATATTAGTAGGGTGTTAAAATCAATAATATACATTTTAGCAATTTTGGTACTAAGAAAGCGCCTATAAATATTAAAAACATTACCTCCAGTTCAGTAAGCAACCCAATTATTGAAAATTAACGTAAAAAAACTCAACTGACTTAAAATTCAGGGCTGTTTTTATGAGGGCACGCAGTCTTTCAACGGAATTTCGAAAATATCGAAAAGTTGCCGTCAAATAAAAAAAAAAACAGTTATAATAAATCTTGGTAACGTTTAGAATAGCTTGTGGGTTTTTTTAATAAGTCAAAGTTATCATAGGTCATTTAACCTGGATCCTCTTTTTAACGAGCCAACTTGATGTACGTCTCAGACTGCGTCTTGTATTGATAATATCTTTACTGATTTCAAGACCATTGGCGGTAGTACTATTACGGGGATACGGTACGATCACAAAGGCCTTCTTGTTAAAATAAATTGTTATAAACCCAGCAGTGACAGTAAGAGAACAACTAGGCTTATATCAAAAAATAGATTAGGTCTTTTAAATCATAATATTGCACAACATTTATCTTTCAAGGCTTTTATTAATCTAGATCCAGATAGTGACTATGACAGCTTATTTAATATCATAAGCACTGAATTCAGTAAACGTTGCCCAAGAAAGGTGATTAATGTAATGAAAAAAAAAGTTTTAGTGAATGGGCAACTAACTACAGGCATTAAAATAAGTAGAGATCGATTGTATGAGCTATACTATAAGAGATCACTAACAAATAGTGAATCATTTCATGCTTATGTTAGAAACTATTCTAAAGTTTTAACGTGTTTGTGTAGCTGCCAAAGCATCACTTTTAGGAAACAAAATTCTCAAGCCTATAAATTAGACCAAAACTGTCTGGCATATAATAAATAAAGAATTAGGAAAAAATAAAATAAATGATAACTCATTTAATCTAAGTATCGACGGAGTACGTATTTTAAACAGTTCTGAGGTAGCAACTGTTTTCCAAGAATACTTCACAAATATATATTCGCAAATAACAAAGCGTATAACATCATTAGCCGAGGGTGCTGCCGTTCTTTTAAAAAATATATGTGCACCTGCAGATTCAAAATTTAAGTACAGTGCAATCAATTTTAGAAATGTCTGTCAGTCTATCCGTCTTGCTGTTTGCTTAAACTGCGTTTATGATAAAACCTTTTCAAGAAAATCATAAAGCATATTTTCGAGAAACATTTAGTCTTTGTTTCATTAAAATCGGTTCAGTTTATCAAAAGTTATTAAGTACGAGAGAAAAGTACATAGTAATTACACCTTTAAACTATTAAACTATAAATTACACTATTACTGGTTTCAGCATGAATCGGTCGGCTCGTCTGGGGTAGTACCACCCTCTCATAGAAAACCGACGTGAAGTAACAGTGCTTGCATTGTTGCGTTTCGTTCGGTCAGTGAGAGCGCCGGAGGCCCACCTCCCCTCCTCCGTGATCATTTGTTTATACAAATTTGATAGGACTTGTATCGTATTCGCCTTTAGGTTATCTCTAAAATATTGTGTTAGTTAATAATACATCGGTAACAGTTAGTCTAAACTGTGTTTTACTTGGGTGAGTACTGAAGAAGAATTTATTGGTACAAAATATTATTAACTTATTTAAAACTAAAATCTGATAGGTCTAAATAGGGCAATGGTTATAAGTATAACCAACGGTTATTATGACACCTACCGTAAATGTTTAATTTATGTTATGGTGGTAGAGCCACGCTGAAGCTATTACTTGTTTCAGCATGAATGGGTCGGCTAGCCCGGGGTACTACCACCCTCTCATAGAAAACCGACGTGAAGTAACAGTGCTTGCATTGTTGCGTTTCGTTCGGTCAGTGAGAGCGCCGGAAGTCCACCTCCCCTCCCCTCTCCTCGTTCCTTTCCCTCTCACTCCCTTAATCCTTTCCCCCAAAGGGTGGCAACGCACTAGCAACTCCTCTGGTGTTGTTAGTGTCCATGGACGGTGGTGATCACTTAACATCAGGTGACCCACATGTTCGCTTGCGACCTATGATATAAAAAAAAAAACGTTTGGTGATAATTTGGCAACCTGAGTTTAATAGTGAATCACATATTACAAAACGAGGTCCTCTGCCACGTCCGTCTGTTTGTTCACGATACACTTAAAAACTACTAAACGGATCAACATGCGGGTTTCAAATAAAGTGATTCATGAGGAAGGTTTAGGTATCAAGGTTATTATTATCAGGGCAGGTTACAGGGCATAAATGTTGATTTAATAAAATTCCTAGACTACATCGGACGATGACCTTAAAAAGAACATGCGCGGCCTTTAAATCTTGTTATGTCTATAGATTTTTACTATATGATCCGTGTAATCCAGCCATTTAAGACTGATAAACTTTTTTTACTCGCGGTTTCTCTCGATTTAATGTATTTATAATCGATCTCTTTCAATTTTTTCTATACAACATTTATGCGTAATTTCATGGTGATCGTTTGAACAGTTACGACTCGAATGCGTAACAAACAAACATTAAAAACATTACCTCCAGTTCAGTAAGCAACCCAATTATTGAAAAGTAACGTAAAAAAACTCAACTGAATTAAAATTCAGGGCTGTTTTTATGAGGGCACGTAGTCTTTCAACGGAATTTCGAAAATATCGAAAAATTGCCGTCAAATCTAAAAAAAAAACAGATAATAAATCTTGGTAACGTTTAGAATAGCTTGTGGGTTTTTTTAATAAGTCAAAGTTATCATAGGTCATTTAACCTGGATCCTCTTTTTAACGAGCCAACTTGATGTACGTCTCAGACTGCGTCTTGTATTGATAATATCTTTACTGATTTCAAGACCATTGGCGGTAGTACTATTACGGGGATACGGTACGATCACAAAGGCCTTCTTGTTAAAATAAATTGTTATAAACCCAGCAGTGACAGTAAGAGAACAACTAGGCTTATATCAAAAAATAGATTAGGTCTTTTAAATCATAATATTGCACAACATTTATCTTTCAAGGCTTTTATTAATCTAGATCCAGATAGTGACTATGACAGCTTATTTAATATCATAAGCACTGAATTCAGTAAACGTTGCCCAAGAAAGGTGATTAATGTAATGAAAAAAAAAGTTTTAGTGAATGGGCAACTAACTACAGGCATTAAAATAAGTAGAGATCGATTGTATGAGCTATACTATAAGAGATCACTAACAAATAGTGAATCATTTCATGCTTATGTTAGAAACTATTCTAAAGTTTTAACGTGTTTGTGTAGCTGCCAAAGCATCACTTTTAGGAAACAAAATTCTCAAGCCTATAAATTAGACCAAAACTGTCTGGCATATAATAAATAAAGAATTAGGAAAAAATAAAATAAATGATAACTCATTTAATCTAAGTATCGACGGAGTACGTATTTTAAACAGTTCTGAGGTAGCAACTGTTTTCCAAGAATACTTCACAAATATATATTCGCAAATAACAAAGCGTATAACATCATTAGCCGAGGGTGCTGCCGTTCTTTTAAACTAAAACTGTCTGGGATATAATAAATAAAGAATTAGGAAAAAATAAAACAAATGATAACTCATTTAATCTAAGTATCGACGGAGTACGTATTTTAAACAGTTCTGAGGTAGCAACTGTTTTCCAAGAATACTTCACAAATATATATTCGCAAATAACAAAGCGTATAACATCATTAGCCGAGGGTGCTGCCGTTCTTTTAAAAAATATAAGTGCACCTACAGATTCAAAATTTAAGTACAGTGCAATCAATTTTAGAAATGTCTGTCTGTCTATCCGTCTTGCTATTTGCTTAAACACAAGTAGCAGTGCTCGCATTGTTGCGATTCGTTAGGTCAGTGAGCGCCGGAGGTCCACCTCCCCTCCCCTCTCCTCCTCTCCCTCTGCGTCCCCTAATCCCTTCCCCCAAAAGGGTGGCAACGCACTTGCGACTCCTCTGGTGTTGTTAGTGTCCATGGACGGTGGTGATCACTTAACATCAGGTGACCCACCAGTTCGTTTGCAACTTATGACATAAAAAAAAAACCTAATACATTCAGATGAATTTATTACTCACTCTTTTGTACATAAGTTGCACGCGGATGAAGTCGCGGGCACAGACAGTCCATAATAAAAAAATTGATCGATATGTTTAAGGTAACAGTTTTACGAAATAAATTAGAAAAACTCTGATGCAATATGCTTACAGGAATTAAACAAAGAGGGTATAGGTACGCTTGTCGTGGAGCTAATTATAGATGTATGCCGTAAATCATAGATAACAGCCCCTTTGTCATTTAATCGATTAGTCACTCGACACAAGACCAATCGAATAATAATAATAAAAGTGTTGTGTTTACCTTCAGACATCAGATCCACTAACACATTACAGAATATAGCTACTACCCATTATCTTTAGAGATGTGAACAAACCGGCGCTCCGTTGGCAAAGTCGTTACAGCTTCACCGGACTACTAAGGCGAGCGCTTAAGACGCTTAGCCGATTTTATTCAGATAACTAGATCAAGGGTGCACGGTAAATCTCGGTTTGGGCTGTTGTCGATACCCCGGATCGAACCTAGCTAAACCACCATCATACGTATTGCCTACATTGCACGCCTTATTTGGATAGTGTTTTTAAAGTGTAAATGTCAGAACTCTAAGATATTCCGCAATAAAATATTAACTTGAGACTGATCGTCACTTACGGTGTTCGCTCCTCAACGGGTTAGGACTGATTTAAACCAAAAATACTTTGCACTATTTGACCCCTAATAAACGTTAAAGCTCAATTGATTTGAAAATCTTTTTTTTTAACCATTGGAGGCAAACGAACAGGTGTGTCACGTTATGTTAAGTGATCCCCACCGTCCATAGACACTTGCAACAACAGGAGAGTCCCAAGTGCGGTGCGAGCCTGTGTTTGGGGGACGGGGTATCGGGAAGGGTGAGTAGGGAAGGGGAGGTGGGCTTCCGGCGCTCTCACTGATCGAATGAAACGCAACAATGCAAGCACTATTAAATCACGTCGGCTTTCTATGAGAGGATGTTACTACCCCGGGCGAGCTGACCCATTCATGCTGAAACCAGTAATAGCTCCAGCGTGGCTCTAACACCTATAAAACATTCCATTCATCTGGTTAGCTGAAAACTCTCTCGCGGTTGTCTTTCTTATTGTTAATGTGAGCCACCTCCGATTGACTCACAACTATAGCGATGGCTTGATGAGATCGAAGTTGAAGTTGAAGAATGTTCAGGTTTTCTTGCAATAAAAGACTTGTTGTTAGTAGACTCGTACAAAACAGGATATCTATACCGCCCGCGCCGGTTTTTGAGGTCGCTTTCAGGCACGATTTCGAGACAAAGCACCGCTTACGCACGCTGGCGGTGCTCCGTCAATCAAAGCGCTCATTGCGTCCTATCTCACTATACAGGCGGGGCGGTATGGCGATGAGTCATCCTTCGCTTTCTATTTATTTACATACAAAAACATTACATTTGTGCTTACAAATACCAACTTATACTATTTTAAACTATTTCTAGACAAATCACTATAAATATCTATAACTACAACACATATTACTATAATAACTATTTCTCAATACTCTACACGATATTATATGTGGTAAATAAAACACGATCAGAGATATCTCTTTATTATCGCTTAAAACATATACTTATGGGTGTATCTTAACTATTTTCAACTATTAAACTATGCTATCAAATCTATGCATTCTATAAATCTACTTAATACAATATTAGATCTTATTATCAATTATTTTACACACATTATTTATCAACACGGATCATTCTAAACTGTCGCGAACAGTTAATTTATTTTTGATTAAAGTTATATCTGACATTACTAATTGAAATTACAACAAATTGGAAGGGCGTAGTGCTGAAAGATATGAAGGAGTGCGAACTTTCCGAATGTGATGTAAGGGACAGAGCGAAATGGAGAAGAAAAGTAAGGAAGGCTGTCCCCACCACCATGTGGGACTAACAGTCAGGTAGAGAGAGAGATATCTGCCATTACTACTATTCATGTTAGTGATCAACCTATAATAAAATTCTTTGATCCAATATCTAGAGATTTTATATTTCTCTTACCGACTCTAAGATATGGGATGATTGATTTATATCTATTTTTAGTATTAATATTGTACTTAACGAAACCTAAAGTACCCAGCAACTGAGAAAATTTCGAGTCGACATAAAAGCAACAATCAGTAGCGCATTACCGATTTCTGCTCACTGTTATTCTTGTATTATGAGGTGTTTACATAGAAATACTATAAATAAAATTATTTCCTTTTGTTATAGATACTCGTGTGAAGTATGTACCCAATGAGTCTATTTATTATGATATCTTTAAGCATGCTGGCATCAGATGCTGCTTTCGTACCGAGCACCAACAATTCGCTATCAGTGCAACTATATAATAATATAATTGTCGGCGACTACGCCAGCGCTGTTGCTCAGACTAGGAATCTCGAGAACGAAGAAAACTGTGACGTCATCGAAAACGTTGTAACAGAACTCCTCAGAGACGCCAAACGAAACGTCGTCGAGTACGCCTACCAGCTGTGGAAAGATGGTATGCAGGAAACTGTCCAAAATCACTTCCCCATAGAATTCCGACTTATCTTGGGCGGATACTTTGTTAAATTCGTCAACAGAAGAGACGGTCTGGCTCTGAAGTTGGCTATAGCTACGAACAGTGCCGGCGACAGGCTGTTATATGGTGACGGAGAAGATAAAACGAGTGACCGGATCAGCTGGCGAATGATTCCAGTATGGGATAACGGCAGAGTGTACTTTAAAATTGTCAACACGCACCGAAACCTGTACCAGTACCAGCACCGGTATCTAAAGTTAGAAGTGGCCAACAATAGCGTCGGAGACCATAAGGCTTTCGGCTCGAAAAAAGATTATACGTTTAGGCAGCAGTGGTATTTACATCCGCTGAAGTACGAGAACATCGTGATGTTCTATATATTCAACCGCGAGTACAGCCAGGCGTTGATGCTCGACAGACACGTTGACAGCATCTGGGATCATATGCTCTGGGGTCGTAATGGCAATGTGTTTAACAATCCCGAAGACTTTGGCTGGTACATCCTAACTTTCTAAAACCTACGTTTTGTAATATTTTTATTGAAACTTCAATTATATTAATAAACTAGTGTACACGGCACACGTTGTCCCGCCTTGATTATAAAAAAAAATCCTTTTATAATTCAAATTATATACCCAAAACTTCCCCATGAATCACTTTATCCACTGGTGAAAACCGCAAGAAAATCCGTTCAGTACTTTTGGAGTTTATCGCGAACAAACAGACAGAAAGACACGGTAGGGGACTTTGTTTTTATATACAAGTCACTAGTTTATATTCGCGACTTCATCCGACTGAAAATGGTTTTACGGGATGTATGTGAATAATTTAGCGTAAATGTGAGTTATGTTTTCATTTTTATCCTTATAACTTCTATAACCAGCAGGTATAACAACTCGCAATGAATGCATAGGACTTTCGCATACTTATAACTTACTAGCTGACCCGTGCCCATTCGTTGGGCGGTAAACATTAATAAAAATATTTTTTTGTGACTTAAATATAAAAGTTAGACATATGCTGTCCTTGACTTTTTTGTAGGCACTATAAAGTTCTATAACTTTTTTCCGGAACTCAATCATATATCTCTCATCGTTAGGGCAGCGTTCGTAAGAAACGTTTTCGTTCGACCGTTTTCTCTCAGATGATTTGCAAAGTAAACAAATCCGAATTCCACAAAAAAGTCTGAAGAAAAAGATGCTTTAAATGGTAATGTGTTATTCGTAAAGTGGCATTTTTTAACTTTATTTTTGGCAACCAATCTAAAGAACAGTTCGGTTGTGTAACTCCGAACACAGTCTTTTCCTTTTTATTTTTTTATTTGGAACCCAGTACTTTACCAGCGATTACTAAAAATAATTGAAATGTATTATTCTACTAGCTTCATGCTGAAACCAGTAATAGCTTCAGCGTGGCTTTACCACCATTAGACCAGTAATAAAATCACTGGGAAAAAAAATTAAATAAGTACCTCAATTTATATGAAATCCCTTTATATATATGACTAGCTGTACCTGCAGTTCCGCACGCATTTTTTTAAAATTTTAATTAAGAATTGTGAGATAACGCAACTATAGAAATGCTCTTTAAGACCATCGTAAGTACGAAACGCACGCTACTTACAGTAACATGTAACGTATACATTAGATATATAAATACTAACAGTGTATCAAATGAGATTTATCATAAGCAACATATTTGGAACCTTAACCCAATATATAACTACGTCAGGGATCACTTACACTGTATAAGGCACTAATGAAACAATAACTTAAAATATTATTATAAGGATTTACATTTGCATTACATTTAATATACATTGCCATTATAATTAAGATTTTGTGACTATACAAAAAATAAACGCTTGTCTGTTCCGCAAGAAATTGTATTATGGAACTCTTTACGTAATACGTTTATGATCTAAGATCTTATTAGGAAGACCTCTATACCATTAATGTTATTAATAATTATAATGTCGATATTTCTCTTACTAAAAATAAAGAATGAGTAGAAATCTTGCTAAATTTCATGCAGACAAAATCGCGGGTAACAGCTAGTCTAAAATAGAATAACCTTAATTACTTTTTATTAGGTTCGCTATCTACCAGTCAAAATCCCGTGAAAATCGATGTAACCGGTTTGTTGACAGCATAGCGGGTGAAGCCACGGTTAATAGCTAGTGTAAATTAAAATAAATTAAATAACTTTTTAAGGTAAAAGTCCCATGAAAATCGGTCTAACTGTTTTGGAGATAGCACTGCGGGCGAAGCCTCGGTTAACTGCTAGTATAAACTAAAATTGCTTAAATTACTTTTTATTAGATTAGCTATCTGCCAGTGAAAGTTATGTGAAGATCGATCTAACCGTTTTGGAGATAGCATTGCGGGCGAAGTCACGGTTAACAGTTAGTATAAACTAAAATTGATGAATAAAAAGACAATGTAATTCAGAATACACAGATAGATGCAGCTATATGAATTTCAACTATATTTATTTTTGGAGTCCAGTACTACGTACATCTTACGCACGTGCTTACAGTGTACAAAACATTTTTGCTAAATTTCATGCGGACGAAGTCGCGAGTAATAGGTAATGTAAAATAGAATAATCTAAATTACTTCTTATAAGCTTAGCTATCTGCCAGAAAAAGTCCCGTGAAAATCGGTCCAATCGTTTTGGAGATAGCACTGCGGACGAAGCCATGGATAACCATTCTCGTCAAAATCGGTCCTGCCGTTTTGGAGATTAGCCGGAAAAAACAGACCGACAAAAAATTTAAAACTTGCATTTTGGTTATCATAAGTATAAAGTATAAGAAAGTATATACGCTACGTGTATACTTTCGTATCCAAGTAGTATTTTTTTTATATTACATACATACACTTCATATTTATTATATGTATAGATAGATTGCTTACTCCTAGACACGTGCAACATTTTTTTTTCACAAAAATGGAAAAAGTAAGGACTCGTTAGATTTATATTTTTACTATTATGAAATTGGGTTTAGGTGATTTTGGAATGTAACATGCCACAGTTAGTCTCTGGGTACGATTTTCTTGTATGTGGCGAGCTGTGCGGCGAGTTGGTGCAAGATGTGCTTGCCGGTGGGAGCGCGGGAGAGCCGCACGGCGCGCCCGCACTCGCGCACTGCGTACTCTAACTCGTTCTCCAACTGCCGCCAATCACCTGACCACATTCATATAAATAATATTCATTATATATCTATTTTATTGAAGTGAAACTTCTCATGCGCCATCCAACAAGGTTTCATTAAACGTTTAATGCTACCATGGAGGGGTTATGAAAGCACTGTTGCGTTAAACGTTCAACGCTGCTGGGGAGGGGGAATAGAAAGAGATAGAGCGAGAAAAATAATCTTACATTTCGTATCTTACTTTAGTTATCATAATCCCATTGTAAATGTTATAGATTTGGATATTTCTCCATTCGAAAATGATAATTAAAAGATGCTATCAATTGTGAACTGTAAGTGTTACGTACCGTAACAGTTCTTTTTTTTCTTAAATATTTTATTATCGTTTAAATTATACATTTGCCTCCGATATATTTTGTACTGTGATAATTCGGAGCATAATCTGTGCATAGTTCGTAAAAGGAATGTGGTTGGCGGACCTTGCTGCACGCCCATTGGTGCACGCGCACGAACACCCGCGCCACAACGTCCAGTATTCGAAAAAAGACACAACAGTTCTCTGTGTCTGTTCGGTCTTACGCGAAAGTTACGATTTTCTCCTGGCGGTTTTACGAGCCCCAAAAGACCAATATTCGCGACAAACTTTAACAGCTAGTATATACTAAAATTGCTTAAATTACTTTTTTTAAAATCAACTATCTGCCAGTGAAAGTTATGCGAAGATCGATCTAACCGTTTTGGAGATAGCATTGTGTGCGTGGTTACGTTTAACAGCTAGTATATACTAAAATTGCTTAAATTACTTTTTTTAAAATCAACTATCTGCCAGTGAAAGTTATGCGAAGATCGATCTAACCGTTTTGGAGATAGCATTGTGTGCGTGGTTACGTTTAACAGCTAGTATATACTAAAATTGCTTAAATTACTTTTTTTAAAATCAACTATCTGCCAGTGAAAGTTATGCGAAGATCGATCTAACCGTTTTGGAGATAGCATTGTGTGCGTGGTTACGTTTAACAGCTAGTATATACTAAAATTGCTTAAATTACTTTTTTTTAAATCAACTATCTGCCAGTGAAAGTTATGCGAAGATCGATCTAACCGTTTTGGAGATAGCATTGCGGGCGAAGTCACGGTTAACAGTAGTCTAAATTAAAATAGACTAAATTACTTCAAATGATGCCCGCTATCTGCTGGCGAAAGTTTGGTGAAAATCGGTCCAATCGACGGTGGTGATCACTTAACATCAGGTGACCCACCATTTCTTTTGCTACATATGATATAAAAAAAAACTGTGAATTATCAACTAAGCCATAATCGCTTAACTACTATCTGGACTATAGCATAATATTTGTAATATATATAGAATCCATGAGTGTATCTAGAAGAATTGTGTTGACATCGGTAGGTTGATATACTATGCAACATTTTATTAGAAAAATTTTGTAAGCTACCTCCACTTTTATCAGATGTGTAGAGTAGTAAAGGGGGCCAAATCAATTATTGTGACTACTACTTAACCATCAGACTACGTAGGGAATTGAGCACTACAAAAGAAATGGAAATGTTGTGTAGTGTTGACCGATATGAAGAAGTGCAAAGTTTCCAAATGCGATGTCTAGAACAGAGCGAAGTGGGGGAAAAAGCACGGAAGGCTCACCCGACTACCATATGGAACGAATAGTCAGGAAGAAAGGGGTCAATTCAATTATACTACTCCTTACACATATTACAAATTTATTTATAAGAACTGGAACATTTGCTCCAGTATTTAAGATATCGATTACTCATCCAATAATAAAACTGGTGTTAGAAGCCGCACAGACAAATAGGATTATTAAAGTTTACAATAAAATACATAGGTGTCTTGTTTCGATTTACTTAAGGTATTATCCCTATTTCTGAAATTCTTAGAACAAACTTTAGCTAAGGTTCTCTTTGTTGTCTATTAGTATTTGTTTTAATATTATTATTTTATAAAACATTCTCTGGGAGGGCTTATGATCAAAGACAGAACACATTTCTATAGTTTTAAAATTTTTGTCTGTCGATGTATCGTTTGTACAGAATTCACGCAAAAACTACTGGATGGATTTTGGTATGGTAGTAGCTTATACACCGGTATAACATTTAGGCTGTGTTTACATATATATCACAAGACATTTGTATGTCTGTTTATTTTACTTTTAAGAAACATAAAAGAGAAGAAATTTACCCAAAACTACTAAATAGATTTTCACGAAATTTTGTAATTATTAGTAGATTATACACCAATATAACATACTAGCTTCTGCCCTCGACTTCGGCCGCGTGTAATTGTTACTCTCGGCCCCCGAACCCAAAAAAAACATCGGTTATGGAACATTCTTCATTGCTTCGATGCGCCACCCCCCATTGGTCTTTGCGTGATGATATATAATATATAGCCTTCCTCGAGAAATGAATTATCTAATACTTTCTAATCTTTCAAATCGGACCAGTAATTCCTGAGATTAGAGCGTTCAAGCAAACAAACTCTTCAGCTTTATAATATTATCTTTTATAATCTATATATTATAATAAAACTGTAGCAGGGTCAAATCTGTACATTAAATATTTTTTGAAAATTTTGATGGGGGTAGGCTTTGTTGTCGATATATAAATAACCCTTTTAAAATTTTTGTCTGTCTGTCTGTCCCTGTGAACGCGCATCACTCTAAAAGTACCAAACCGATTTTGACGAAACTTGGCACAGTGATAACTAATGTTACGAGATTACATTTAGGATATTTTTTTTCTCATTAAACGCAAGGGATTCTCTAGGATCTGCCTGTTTGTCTGTCCCTTTAAACACGTATTACTCTGAAAATACTGAACCAATTTAGACGAAATTTGGCACAGTAATAACCAATATTACAAGGTTACATCTAGGATACTTTTTATCTCATAAAACACAAGGGATTCTCCAGGATAACGGACGAAAGTAAAAAAAATGTAGTTCATGATATTCTTGACGAATTTTGGTAAATTATTAGATTAGCTAAAAAATTAAGCTATATTTAACTGACTATATGTTGACATATTTACTGATATGTAACTAGACTTTTTTTGCGACACCTTAGTACAAGAGCCAGCAACGTTGGAAGAACGAGAATTTGAGAAAAGTTGGTTCTTTAATATGAAGATATATTATGCCCTTCCAAAACAGGATTCAGGATACCTGGTAGCCGGTTAACGTTGTATTTTTTAATGCGAATTACACCTTTACAGATCAACATTTTGATTTATAAATAATTTAAGGAACATTTTTTGTCACTAACTTTTATAAGTTTAACGTTTATACGCTATTAAAAACATGAATTTTTCACTGCCAGACAATTTTGTTATTGACAATAATGTGCCTGGTGATATTCTTTATAAACAACGTCGGTTTTCTGTGAGAGGGTGGTACTATCCCGGGCGAGCCGACCCATTCATCCTGAAACCAGGAATAGCTTCAGCGTGGCTTTACCACCTACCAAGGCCTATATATAGAATAACTTAGCTATAGCTTAGCGCAACATTGGCTGTATGGAAAATATAGACATAATTGTGGAAGTGCCAGTTATAGATGCATGTATTCAAGATAGCGTCAGTTCCAAGTCATAGGTGTACGTTTATCGTTATTTTTCATTGTTTACAGTGAAATTTTAATATCATAATGATTAATAAAATGAAATATGTTCTTTGCAGTGGAAAAAATAAAATGGTTTGAAATGAATTATTTTGTTTGACTGTTGCTATATCCACAATAAATAAATAAAGCGTATTAAAATAAAAAAAATAAAAAAAATATTAAATTAAAAAAAATATTAAAAAACGTATTAAAAAAATAAGCGTGTTAAAAAGGTTTGAACCTCGGAATGTACCAAACGATTTTTTCGGAATTCGCGTTCATTTACTAATTTAAATTGGTAACACTTTATCGGCCGACGGTGAGGGTAAACGTCATGAAACCTGAACCTGAGAAATATTCTTGTAGTACTAGTGTATGTGGGAAAACATACAACTCTGGATTTCTCAGGGCTTGAAATCACCAATACGTTGTGGACTGTTGTGGTGATTATGCGCATACCTTCTTTCTGAAAGAGGCTTATGACCCTGCAATAGGTTTCTTACAGGCTGCTGATGATGATGATGATGATATGCATACACTTACAATTACATATATACGTTAAAGAACAATCTACAGTTAGAAATACGTGGCTGTTAAGTGTCGCTGTCAGAACACACCAACAAGTGCTTGGCGAGAGTTTTTCAACTTGAGTGTAGACTTAGAAAAGCCCTACGATCAACATTTTCAAAAATAATTTAATGTACAGATTTGGCCCTGTTACAGGATTATTATAATATATAGATAGATAAATGTGAACCTGAAGTGTCACATCCTTGGATATTGCGAGTGTTTAACCTTTCATCTGGTACATCCATGTACATAACGATTTTGCGCACTATTTTATAGCCAATTCATAAGTTTTAGCTTTTGAACACAATAGAATAGAACAAGAATTTGTTTAAATCAGGCTGCAGAAGTAATCTTGAAAATTATAGACCTATTTCTGTATTACCGTCGATTAGTAAAATTTTTGAAAAGATTATGCTCAGACAATTGGTAGAATATTTTAGAATGCAAAAGTTTCTGGATGGTCGACAGTTTGGGTTCACAGACTTTCATGCTCCGTGATATTATTTTCCTTTCACTTCACTTATCTATACTAATACTTTTTTTTTTTCGAACTGACTACGCTATTGATCAAGCAAGGTCTTAACTGATTCACCGAACCACATCTATACTAATATACTAATAATCTATACTAATATTATAAAGAGGTAGAGTTTGTGAGTTTGTGACGTTGTAAGGGGTAATCTCAAGAAATACTGGTCCGATTTAGAAAGTTCTTTCAGTGTTATATAGCCCATTTATCAGGGAAGGTTATAGGCTATATGTCATCACGCTAAGATACATAGGAGCGGAGCAGCAATATCCTGGTCTGAGCAAAACACACTGGTCCTCAATCCCACCAAATCCAAATTCATGGTTTTAGGAAGCAAGATGCAAATTAATTATATTATATCCGCCAATCCCGTGATAAAGATTATGGGCAAGAATATAGATAGGGTTGATATAATTCGTAATTTGGGATTACTCATCGACCCGGAACTTCGTTTTGAGTCGCACATAAATAATGTTATTAGAAACTGCTTCTATAGGTTAAAAGTACTGTATCGCTTTAGACAGTATTTTAGTATCACATTGAGGAAGCTACTTCTTGACAGTCTAGTTCTATCGAGACTTAATTACTGTGATACAGTGTATGGTCCGAAAAGTAACGTAGCCATATGTAACTCGCGTCGTGCCGCCATTTTTAATACCTTTGCGTCATTCAAAAATGGTGTAATATGCCCACGGCGCGGGACATCGAAGCAAAATCTAGCACAAGCATTCTGCACACGCTGGATGGAACGATCAGTACGCGATAATAGACAAGGACCATACACTGTATCACAGTAATTAAGTCTCGATAGAACTAGACTATCAACAAGTAGCTTCCTCAATGTGATACTAAAATACTGTCTAAAGCGATACAGTACTTTTAACCTATAGAAGCAGTTTCTAATAACATCATTTATGTGCGACTCAAAACGAAGTTCCGGGTCAATGAGTAATCCCAAATTACGAATTATATCAACCCTATCTATATTCTTGCCCATAATCTTTATCACGGGATTGGCGGATATAATATAATTAATTTGCATCTTGCTTCCTAAAACCATGAATTTGGATTTGGTGGGATTGAGGACCAGTGTGTTTTGCTCAGACCAGGATATTACTCTACTGAGATCCTCATTAATTTTATGAACGGATGCCTCGAGTTCATGATACTTAAAAGACATGTATAGTTGTAGATCATAGGTTTTACAATAAAGTCCCAAAACATATTACCGATTTGCCGGACTGTAAATTTAAGCACCATGTCAAGCGGGTTTTAGTGTCGAAAGGCTACTATAGAGTGGATCAATACGTGAACGATGGTGACGTCTGGAATTGACTCCTCTCTGTGCATCCACTAAAAACGGTATTGTAACGTATAATGTATTTGAAATATATATATGTTAAAAAGATGTACCCAATCGAGTTTCTTGCCGGTTCTTCTCGGTGACTGGGTTGTTTTCCGAACCGGTGGTAGTTTTGACGTTCATAAGCGCCTTATTAGGGCCTAATCTGAATAAAGTATTTTTGATTTGATTTGATTTGATTTGAAAACACAAATGGTCTAAGATGGTAAGCACATCAAACCTATAGGGGACTGGTTCTCAAATGGAGATGCTGGCCCACACCAACGAGTTCTCGGTGACAGACTTCCCACTTGAGTGTGGTAATTGGCCAGGTAAACTGAGAAAAAGCCCTTCAACCGTGCTGTGGTTTCATCACTGTGTTTTCTATCATCGGAAGTACCGACTCAGTTGCAAAGATTCGAACCTACGTTCATCGACGCTTTGTGTGAAGACAGTATCAACGAAATCATCGTCGTTTTGAACGATCTACTCCAATAACTTCATCGTTAATGTAGTAATTACAAAAATAAATTAGTGGTATATTTATTAATTAAATAATAAATTAAAAAAATATATAAAAATTAAATAATAGTTTAATGTATTAAGTCTCGTTCTTATCTACTTTTCTCTCGTACTTAAGTCGCGTCGTCATTAAAATTGCAATAATGATTGACAAACTAACCGATTTTAATGGAACAAAAACTAAATATAACTCGAACATATGAATGCTGTATGATTTTCTTGAAAAGGTATTGTCATGAACACAACACTTTAGCAGTGATGCATGTTCAAACAAATAGACAGACAGATATTCATCTATATTCAGATATTGGTCTTTCTTTAATGATCGATTAAATTACAAGCATGTCGTTATCACGACAACATATTTTTATATTTGACCCCTTGTATTCACCTTGACAAATAATTATTAAGTATTAGTATCGTAATATGATTTTGTGTTAATTCAAGTTATAATTCGTCTTCAATTGGTATGCTCACTGTAGTGTTTGCGGTATAGCAACATACGTTGTCTCGTGTGTTCCCACGTTAATGAGCACATAGCAAACTTCATTGTCATGAGAGCCGCGGGCAGAGAATAATGTTACTCCCAGCGGAGTACTGGCCGCGGGCCCGTGTGGACGAATGTACTATATTTACTATAACGTGAGCATTTTCGAGTCAGTGTGGAGCAACAACGATACCCTACACTAACCCTTTCAATCGATTAGCTGCGACTTAGTCATAAACATTTAAAATAAATAGTGAAAAGCCGTTAGGTGAAAACAATATTTAATATGAGAATAAATATTAGAATTTATTTATTTCAACGATGTGTTTTTTTTTCTCTCGAACTGACTACGCTATTAACCTGTAAAGACCTTGTCGAGTTAATAGCGTAGTCAGTTCGAGAGAAAAAAAACACATCGTTGAAATAAATAAATTCTAATACTTTTTGTTACAATTATCTAACTTATAGAACAAAGGATAAGTCCAAAATTTATATGAATTAGTGAAATATATTTAACTACAAATTAAAGCGAAGCTATTATAGCATAATACGTACGATAATAATATATTATTTGTTGTAATATTAAGAAATAGAAGAAAAATTATGCACGCAGTAAGTTCTCGTTATTCTTGGGAATATGGTAGGTTCCATAATTAATTCGCGAAACAGAATTTTTTAGAAGGGAACGATGATGTTTTTTATAATGGTATAACAGATGCGAACTAAAAATACATATACCAAACTTAAATCAATTTATAGAGAAAATCATTATTATTTGTATCTAAGCAGAAACTGTAAATAACCAATTAAAATCGGTTCATAATTGATGGAGATATCGATTAACATACATTAAAAAAAAAGTTTTTTTTTTTTATAGTAGCACGACAAAATGACTGCACTGTGCCTGATGGTAAGCACAGTACAATCCAAAAACAACGGCGACCACCGAGTGACACATTATCCATCGCTGGTCGCCGCTGCCATGCCGGCTCCTTTGTCGAAGTCGGTTAAAAAATTTGGTGGTTTTTATTGTCTCGCATTTTTTAATGTATCATTTCATCTCGGATACATATGTAGTTTCAAGCTCATAAGGGTGACCGAGAGCGTTGTCCAAAAGTAAAAACAACCATAGATTATAATTTATAAACTAGTTTCTGCTTAGAAATAAAACAATTTCGAAAGCAGTTAACTGAATTCATGTTATTAGATAATAGCCGACGCGTGCCCACTTCGTTGGGCGGTTTCCTATACCAATTTAAGCATTTACTCTCCAGTCAACAGAATATCTAGGCCATATAATATATTACATAAAACATGCAATATTTACTCAAACAAACGAAATA
Source organism: Antheraea pernyi (assembly GCA_015888305.1). Lineage (NCBI taxonomy): Eukaryota > Metazoa > Arthropoda > Insecta > Lepidoptera > Saturniidae > Antheraea > Antheraea pernyi. The sequence continues at coordinate 73,126 of MU159999.1, forward strand.
AATTAAACTACAACTTTTCTCTAGAACTCAATCATATATCTCTCATCGTTAAGGCAGCGTTCTGTTATACGGGATTCTAAAAATCCCTTTTTAAAAAAAGATTTATTCACTTGATATAATATATTTATTATTTGACAAAGATTTGTTCACTTAATTATTAATACTTATTATTTAACACTGAATAGTAATTATGAGGATTATGAGTGTTATGGACCGAGTCTGGGAATGAACTGCCGGGTGGTATCGAGGACCGTCAGAGGACTCGGAAAGTGCTGACGTTAGGTACTGGGAAAGGTGCTAGTTAGGAAGGGATATAGTTCTGTGGTGTTAGAGAAAGGTCAGCATATTAGGGTACAAGGTTCGGGTATAACAGAACGAGGCAATGGAGAAATCGGGGTGGTAGGGTATTACAGCCTGACTGGGTCGCAACCACCATGTATATGGCGAAAAGTCCGTCATAGTGATTTGCTTCTGCGGGTCGCATTTCGGGATCAGCCTGTTCATATCCAGCTATTCGCAGGCCGGCATGACAGCGGCGACCAGAGATAGATAGTGTGTCACTCGGTGGTCGCCATTGTTCTTGGACTGTACTGTGCTTACCATCAGGCATAGTGCCGTCACTTTGCCGTGCTATACAATAAAAACTAAATAAAATCCTTCACCAAATCTCCGGGTCAGTGAAGAATACCAACCTACATCGATTGGCCTGATTTCAGAACACGCAACAACTGAAACACCATTGCTTAGCTTTTCTAGAAATTAGCATAGGTTTGTTGCATAATATTTCAGAAATGAAAATATTTATTTGAAGCTATAATATAGAACATTTATATAAAATTATAAATTATACATATCCTACAGATTGCTCTCGAGTTTTATGAGTGGTGGGTAAGTCTGGGTAACGTGGAATTTAAAAGCGAAATTAAAAGGCCCGAGGACATCGAAGACTTATTCCAAGTAAGCTAAAATATTAATTAACACTATTATCTGCTAAATATATTTATTGATAAAATAGTAACGAGGTTTAAACTTTTCAGGTTTGGTTCGACGAGCATGCTTCGCGTGGGCTTGTGTTACATCCAAAGATACTTCCATGCGTTCTTAAAACAATTGCTGACTACGTTTGTGTATCTAAGGTATGTTTTTATAATTATACGTATTTTTATATATAATGTTTTTCTGTGCGTGTGTATGTCACTGAACTCCTCCTAAACAGCTGGACCGATTTTTATAAACCTTGTGTGCGTGTTCCAGTGGATCTGAGAATGGTTTAGATTCACAATTGCACCCGGTAGGTGGCGTTGCGGTTGACTTTTAAGATTTTTTTTATTATCAAGGCAGGACAACGTCCGCCAGGTCCGCTAGTATATAATAAAAATACAGGCCTTTGAGGTTCAATCACATCACAACTCTTGTAAGTATCGGTATATAACTACGACCATCCGAAACCGTTTTTTTTTTTGTAAAAGTTTCTTGAATACTTTTATTTTTATTTTATTTTTTTTTTATTTTAGCGAAGCAGGCTGGTACCAGCTAATCTTTATATATATAATTCTTCTGTACGTGTAAGTCCCTGAACTCCAAAACTTCTGGACATATTTTGATGAATTTTTTTATGTGTTCAGGTGTATTCAGAAATGGTTTAAATTCACAATTGGACCTGGTGGGTGGCTCTGCGGTCTGATTCTAGGATTTCTTTATTATCAGGGCAGGACAACGTCCACCGGGACCCGCTAGTTTGTTATTAATGTATTGCAAATTAATTAAGACTATCTCTGTAGAAATGAACATAACAAAATCGAACATTATTTGGGATCATTCAATCAATGTATACATATAATGTAAACATAAAAAATTTAGTTAATCTAATGTAAAGCACAACTAAGAAACGTGTAAGTATGCCGTGGCAGTCAAAGTGTTAATGCAGCACACGCTGTCTGAGTGTGCTGCGTGGGGGGAGCAGCGCCGCATTCTGGCGGCGGCCGGTGTGTACCCGGTCTGTCCCTCTATAGGTAGGAGCCCGGCGGTCACCTTCCGCCGGGCGGACCGTGGGGGCGGCTCTACAAGTTTGATTAGCTCGAACGATCCCTTGCCGCCCCCACAAAACGGTCTGTCGGTACACCGTGGGGTTTTAGTCTGTGCGACTCGGACATAACCCACCCTCTCCCCCGGGGGGGTGGCGTACCCATAAGGGGTTTCCCGACGTTAAAGAAAAAAAAAAGGAAAGTGTTAATGAATTATTTTTGTATCAAAGATTTTATCATTCAATATTTAAATTCCAGGCGGCATGCCCAAGTATTCTCAAGAGGCAGATTGCCTATGACATTCACGCGGAGACTAGTCCAGCTCATACTGTCGCTTTCGGAACATGCCTATCGCAAGATATGAAACATTTACCACCGAAGAACAATACGGAGACGATGTGGCACGGCGTTCAAATTCCAGAGGATCTACGCACAATGGCCTGTGTCTGGGATGATGTGCACCATCTTACGTAAGTATTTAATGAGATTTTTTGAGACGGGTTTCACTTAGAGTTTTAGATATCTGATTTAAATAAAATACAATGAGATTTTAATACAACTGCAGTAATTCGTATTGTTAATTTATCACGTTTTAAAATTTAAAAAGTTGGCGAAAAGGTATTAAAAAAAATTGTAACTTTATTTTTAAGTACATTCCATGTCATGATTTGTTATCACAAGTGATTGTTAGACGGTAAAGAATAAAATGTCCTTAATAAATTCCAATTGAGAACTTAAAATAATGAAATTATATCGTGAAAATCCGAACTGCACTTTTGATATTTATTAATTTATGATATTATATACTACCTTCCAATTCATTATTTTCCAATTATTTTGTACGAAATACAAATTTATTGTATAGTTTGATTTTTAATTTCGAATTGTTAACAACATCTCTCTATCAATGACCCATTAATTGGTCTGTTGGGTAATACATATATGAACCAAATATAGTTTTATGAATAAAAGACATATAACAATATTTTCCTGAAGTTTAAATTGCCCAAAACATAAATATTACGCAAACATCTGGAATTATTTATAATTTACTTTTTGAAATTTTAAATAACGTAGGTAACCATAACACGCAATTACGTATAAAGTACGGTTGTTTTATAATAAGCCGACCATGCACTAGAGCTTTGTAACATGACTCCTAGCAGACTTAGGCATTTACTCTTCGGTTATCGCGGTAATGCCCTGTTCTCGTCAGGGGGCCACTTCGACATTCGGTCCCGGTACAACCCGCCGCGCTAAACGGCCCGTCCCCACTTACTCCGTTCGCGCATAATGTACTTTCTGACGTAATATGTTAAAACGCATATAATACTCTGTTCTTGAGTGTTGCAACTTGATATTAGATAACCTACAACTACAATTCATATTTTTTCGAACTACAAATAGGTGTATATTACAGATCGACTAAGGCGTTCCACCAATGGCTGGAACAGCGGCCGCATCTGCCCATGCCACCGTGTCTAAAATCTCTTGGCACTGCTGATGATAAAAAGCAGTTATTCGTAGTTCCATCTGATTATGTGCTCCACCAAGATAGAAGTGGGTCATCATTGTCCCAAGACCTAGCCCTGCCAGTATCTCAGTTCTCACTGGAATTAAAAGAAGTGCTTAGTCAACTCATGAATCAATAATTATGAATAGATAACTTGATTTTATTGGTTTTTAGTCATTTATAATACCATATTACTACGTTATATTGTTTTTGTTTTCGAAGAATGTACCTACACTGATACATTTTTGTGAATGATTTCATAAAGTTTTTAAACTGAATTTGTATTGTATTTAATCGGTATCACAATAGAACCCGATAAAGCGATATCAGATGTCTATAAAATAAATATGAGTGTACGTTAACTCTATTTTTATTTGCCTTATTTCCGATGTACCTACAATATAGAGTATCATAATAGTGTGTTTGTCTATTCTTAGTAAGGTTTATTCCCAAAGGTAACTTCAATAACCATAAATTAGTTTTTGCTTTCACATGAATGTTATAGAGTTAATATCATATATTGTAAGATATGTAAACGTAATTTTATTACGAGATTCTCTTAGTAAAACAAATCAAAACTATTTTATTCAATTTAGGCCCTAAGAAGGCGCTTATGAACGTCAAAACTGCCACCAGATCGGAAAACAATCCAGTCGTCGAGAAGAACCGACAAGAAAGTCGATCGGGTTTATCTTCTTGACATGCATATATTTAAAGTACATTACACGTTACAATCGTTTATCCTAGATGCACAGAGAAAGGAGTCCACTCCTGACGTCATCATCGATCACATATCCACTCTATAATAGCCTTAAATACGTGAAAAGAATAAAACTTAGCAATTGTACTAATAATCTTTATGGGTACATAATATGCCTATAAATGCATTACTCAAATACGAACATTAAAACTAATATAATGTATAAGGAAATACCTATAATCTATTGACCTTTTAGCTTAACAGTCAAGTTCGAATAACGTCCTTAAAATAAAAACAACAAAATAGTTTTATCAACATAATAATGTTTTGAATTTATTATAAACTACATATGCCTGCGGCTCCACACGTACATATTTGTTACTCAATAATTGTCTTCGTCTTGTAATTATAGATTTAATCATACATTGTGATTTCTAAACCTATTCTTAATATTTTAGTTTTTTAAATGTTTAACACACAAAGCTGCATACAACATTTCTTGGCTGAGAATAACATAAATATTAATTTTTCAAAATTGTTATTATACAATTTCTATAAATGTTATTGATAATTATCATTGAGGAATAATATGTTTTCTTTGAAATTGCACAAAAATTGGGCAAGTCGATTTTAAGCTAAATCCAGTCATACAAACATAAGCACGTACCTAATAATTTTTAAATCTCAAATTAGTAATCAGTGCCTTATGTAACAAATATCTAAACCAAAAATTGGGAAAAATTAAATGCACAGACAGAAGTATAGATGTCTTAATGTTTTTTTAAGTAAAAAAACTATTATTCGTATTTGATTGAACGAAAACAAAAGACTATCACAATGATAAAAATAGCAGCGAAAATATGGGTATCTATTACTTGAGAATTGTGCTAAGTCAATATAAACATTATTGAAACCTTATTTCTGGTAAATTAAAACAAAGAGGAAACATAAAGTGGTCATAAACCGAACGCGATAATTATATGATACGTCTCTGTCTTTATCAATAACAGATAACGATCATACTATTTTTTTATTAATTCATTTGCAATCGAAATCGCACAATACAAGTGTACACACAAACATTAATTAGTGCGGATAGTGCTCCCAAGAAAATGAAATACTAAAAATTATAAAAACCTAGTATTTATTTAGTTTCAATAAACAAATAAATTAATAAACATGACTGATACAAATACTCAGAATCCTACTAGAAAAGAACTGATGGAGGAAATAGTGAATAGAAAAAAAATGGGTGATAAAAAATTTCACTCAGAGTCGTCTCTTCAAAATTTCGCTGAAGACGATGAAGTATTTAACATGGACCCGAATCAAGATCCAGGAGTGAGCATTCATTATAGTTATTTATATAATTAAATTCAGAATATACTTTGATTAACAAAACAACATACTATGTAATGTATCACTAGTTTTAAAATTTCTAAAGTATTGAGAATGTCTAACAACAAAGCAAACTATAATATTGTTGTAAAGAAAATTAAAATCTTCCTTATATGTAACTTTTTCTATACATACTTGGTTCCGCTATGTATTATGCTATTTTAAGTGTGATAGCTATTTATACCATGGTGATCAATTTTGCTTACTTTTCTGTTCAGGTACTTAATAAATCTATGAACAGTCTACCGAGTATAGATGATCAATCAGGTCGAAAGCGAACTATGTCCCAGCCGGGACCTATCTCAGGAAGTTTACTGACTGCATCGGCAGCAAGAACAGCACGACGGCGACCCCAAAAAAATGTTATGTACGCACCGGAGCTGGAAAGAAGTGTAAGTAATTTTTATTTTGTTATCCTAGGATTAATTAAGCCGAAGAATTTTTTTACTTAACGTTTCAATGTTTGCTCTTCAATTTAGCTTGATATTAAATAACGTTGTGGCCCAAGATAGTAGCAAACTAAATTTAAAGATATCGAAGGACTCCTATAGGTGCTTAATAACATATTTTAATTTGAAACTTGTAGCTAAACATACAGACATTCTAAATATCCTTTTCACAATGCTATGGTTTCGTTCTGATGGTTTCATTCACCGAATGTTTCGGTTTATCATACTTAATTCGATTGACACGATTTTCATATATAGAAAGAACTAATTAACTAGTTACTCTGGAGGTGGGCGACACTGGCTGCGACATTGGATGCGACACAGGACAACTAATGCAGCTGATATCGGTCCTTTTTCATATTGTACAAATTTTTTGGTTCCAATAGATAATGTAAATTTAAAAAAAGTTGAGGCATTCATATGAACTCCTTACCGAAGTGATAACTCAAACCAACAAAGTGATGTTGTGAGTTTGTGACGTTGTAGGGGGTAATCTCAGGAATTACTAAACCGATTTATATATTCACGCATACGGCTTGTTTTGCAACAAATGTTATGTTCACAAAAGTAGAACAGTACAATCATATAATATTCTGTTTTATAGGTTCTAATGTATCTATTTTTCGGTATATTCAAAGTAAATCTAGGCCATATCCTTCTTCGGGTCTCCGACCCCTATGTGAAGTTTCTCTGAGTACCAGAATTATTAATAAAAATATAACAAAAAAGAAGAGTTTGTAAAAGCACAGGGGAGTTATAATTTTTTAACTTTTGTTTATAAGAACTCAATTAACTATTATAATTAACTACTGTTTTACAATCCTTGTCCTGAATAAAACTTAATACTCGTGGTTATTAGCAAATATGTACCTTCTATGGATGTAACATAATTAATCAATCCTTCTATTGTCATTTGTTCTATGTAATCCACATATGATATTCATATAATGTAGAAATTAAGCGCAATATTTTATATGAGAGAACTGGTAAAACTTGTTACGTAATTGTATTCATAATGTCTTTTATTAATCGATAATTTTGCATCTAATAATTTATCTGCTGTTAATCAAAGCGAAGAATATAAATACACGAACGTATATCAGTTTACTAATCTGCTTTAGTTTGTATGCCCTGAAAATACATATATACCTATGGATTAATATAAACGGTCACAGTATTTATCACTTTCTATCGCAAGCGGCGCCATGTTTTCGATACGATCATTAAAATACACGTTTTGTCATATGATACTGCTTATTATCTAAATAATTATAACCTAACAATACCATTTTAAGAAATTGACGTGTAGTATTTATTTGTATTCATTTCATTTTTCTACGTCATTTTCATACTTCACGCTTCAACTTATAATTATATAACTTCAACTTCATTAACTTAAATGTCCCAGTTTACTTTTTTTTTTCGAACTGACTACGCTATTGACCAAGCAAGGTCTTAACAGCTTCACCGGACTAGTCCCAGTTTACTAACGACCAGTATGTACATAGATATAATCTTTTGCGTACAGAAAAGTTCTTAGGGTACGCGACTTGATGGGTTATGGGAACTCTCATTCGTGATTTTTACCTAATGCAAGATTTATCGAACTATACCTCAACAACTTTCAAGTCGTCACTTTTTTCATAAGGATCCATATATTTATTTACCGTAAGCCGATAAAGATATAGATTAAATTCAATATAATGTATGAATTAAAACAAAAACGTCAAATTAACTGACACCAGATCAAGATCAAACTTTGACAAATAACAACAAAAATAGCAGTAATTCGTTTAAAAAATGTCATCATATTTGAGATTTCATACACTAATCTTTGACATGATAATAATGAATACAATGTATCGATGAATTTATAAGGTTTAATTTATTGATGAAAAATGGATACGAGATATAGTTCTTCTTTATATTATATCCATGGAAAATTTATAATCACGACCTAAATTTATGAATGAACTCTCCTTAATATCTCCATGAATTTGGTTCTACAATATGCAATATTGATGTGTCATTGAAATGTACAAAGATATGCAATACTAACTCTGCTCGCCACTTCGTTTGCGTTAAAGCAGATTTGATCTGCCCCTCGAAAGGAGTACATTTTTACTGGGTGAAAATCTTATGTCCTGTTCTATACCTATAATATAGTTGAGTAGCTAAAAGGCTTGAAAGCATCACAAAGATACAAACAGACTTACCTTCGCATGTTTATTGATTAGGATATTTCATTAATATTCGTTTATTAAAGAGACGTCAGTTTACTTAATAAAGAGACAAAAAGAGTCATCATGTATGGGAAATAATAGGAACTCAACAGTATATTTTTCGGGCATCTTTAACATTTTTTTGTCTTAACATTTCAATGTTTGCCTTTCAATTTTGCTTGATATTAAGTAACTTTGTGGGCCAAGATAGTAGCAAACTAAATTTAGAGCTATCGAAGGACTCCTATAGGTGCTTGGTAACGTATTTTCAATATGAAACATCTAGCTAAATATACAGACATTCTAAATATCCTCTCCACAATGCTATGGTTTAATTCTGATGTTTGCAGTCACCGAAAGCTTCGGTTTATCAAACTTAATTCGATTGTCACGATTTTCGAATATAATATATTACTATCATAAAGCTAAAAACGTTTCAAAACAACAAAAAAAATTAGGAACGAAATATGTTACTCTAGAGGTGAGCGACATTGACTGCGACACAGGACAACTAATGCACCTGATATCGGTCCTTTTTCATATTGTACAAATTTTTTGGTTCCAATAGATAATGTAAATGTAAATTTAAAAAAAGTTGAGGCATTCATATGAACTCCTTATCGAAGTGATAGCTAAAACCAACAAAGTGATGTTGTGAGTTGTGAGTTTGTGACGTTGTAGGGGGTAATCTCAGGAACTACTAAGCCGATTTTGAATATTCTTTTACCAATAGAAAGCCACGTTAATTGTGGGTGTCATAGGTTGTATATTATTACGCTAAGACCAATAGGAGCGGAGCAACAATGAAAAATGTTTTAAATTTGAGGGTTTTTTCCTTTTGAGAGCTTCCGCTGCGTCTTAGTCCAAAATAACTATAAATTAAATAATAAATTCCACGCGTACAGAAGAAGAAGTCGCGGACAGAAGCTATTAACTAATTATATTATCTATACTAATATTATAAAGAGTTAAAGTTCGTGAGGTTGTAGGGGGTAATATCTGGGAAGGCGGAGAAATAATGGTCGAACGAAAACGTTTCTAACGAACGCTGCCTTAACGATGAGAGATATATGATTGAGTTCTAGAGAAATTTTGTAGCTTGATAATGCCTATTACCGCCCAACGAAGTGGGCACGGGTCAGCTAGTTAAATATATTTTTATACAGTTTATTAATTACTCAAAACTCAAATACTCGGGCTGGACAATCTCAATACAAAACATCAATATTAGACGAGGTATGGAAGGAAATTACAGTTTTACAAAATTTCTTATACAGTAAACTTAAAATTATGATTATAATCGATAAAATTATACAGTAGGTTAAAATTGGATAAGTTGAGTTATATTCTAAAACAAAATTTGGATCTTCTAATAAGTTATCTATTGATGATAAAATTTGACTATACCATCTGGAGCCCGTGGCAAATTCTTTTATATTATTAACTAACACAATATTTTAGAGATAACCTAAAGGCGAATACGATACAAGTCCTTAAAAGAATTTGCCACGGGCTCCAGATGGTATAGTTACGCCACTGGTTAGTCTAAACTGTGTTTTATTTGGGTGAGTACTGAAGAAGCATTTATTGGTACAAGATATTCATCATTATCATCGTCATCAGTCCGTAAGAGACCCACTGCAGGGCCATAGGCCTCTTCCCGAAGGAAGGTATGGGCGTAATCACCACGCCAGCCCACGACGTATTGGTGATTTCAAACTCTGAGAAATTCACAGTTCTATATTTTTCCCACATACCGCAGTACTAGAAGAACATTTCTCAGGTTCGGGTTTCCTCATGATGTTTTCCTTCACCGTCAGTCGATAGTGTTACCAATTTAAATTTGTAAATGTACGCGAATTCAAAAATTCGTTGGTACATGCCGCCGGGTTTGAACCTGCGGACATCGAAATAATATTCCACCGTTCAAAGAGCCGATCCATTCATGCTGAAGCCATTAATAGCTTCAGCGTAGCTCTACCACCTACAAAAGGTTAGGCTTAGATATAATAATAACCTATGTTTTGTTTAGTAAAATTCATTACTATTTATTTTCTTACTAGTAGTAAAACCACAAATAAGGAGAGCTTAGTTTACACCTTTGGCTTAAAATTATGAAATTCGTACAAACAAATGCATGTGTCTTGGTATAACCACCGATGGCTTCATATAAAATCCATAAAGTTCGGCGTCTGTTATAAGGTGTTTTTGAAACAGGTCATCACAGCTTGGAGCGCAATTCCTTCCTTCAAGGCTTCCTGGTATTGTGTTGAAGATATATTTGGAACAATATATCGTTTTTGAATATTATAGGTTTGAGATATACCACACATGCGAATGTATGCTGTTCGGTATATACGAGTTATCCATGTATTGGTGACGACCTGTGTTATATATTTTAAAGTTACAAAATTGTCTTACCACACTGGAAATTATCCTGGTGGGGCCTATTTACACGGTCCCACCAGCCCCTTCAGTTTGAGATATACCACACATGCGAATGTATGATGTTCGGTATATACGAGTTATACATGTATTGGTGACGACCTGTGTTATATATTTTAAAGTTACAAAATTGTCTTACCACACTGGAATAAACTTCCCTACGATAAAATCTAGACCATCTTTAACCTGACTACAAAATGACGATGCGGCGTAAGTATGAGAGAAAGCTAAAACATTCAGATGAATTTATTAGTCATTTTTTTGTACATAAGTTGGGCACTCTTTTGTACCTAAGTTGCTCACTGTTTTTATATAAGGTTCAACGCGGATGAAGTCGCGGGCATAGCAAGTTATTGATAAATGTCCAAGTGATATACATGTTTTTTGGATAGTTCATAATGTCAGTTCTCCATAGTTACAGTCATTGCCAAACTTTTTAACCACTCTAAACATAGTTGCATAAACACAAATTTAGTTGTTTATACAAATTTGATAGGACTTGTATCGTATTCGCCTTTAGGTTATCTCTAAAATATTTTATTAGTTAATAATACATCGGTAACAGTTAGTCTAAACTGTGTTTTACTTGGGTGAGTACTGAAGAAGCATTTATTGGTACAAGATATTCATCATTATCATCGTCATCAGCCCGTAAGAGACCACTGCAGGGCCATAGGCCTCTTCCCGAAGGAAGGTATGGGCGAATTTTGTCGCTAACTTTATTTAAATGGTTGGTAAAATTATAAAATCAAGACTAAACGTAGCGATTAAAACGCACTCAAATTCAATTCAATTCACACAAATTCGCAGTCATTTGAATTTTATGAAAAAACAAAACATAATCAATTTTTTTATTTACAACCAGCCAGTATGTCATCAATAACAAAAAAGTTTACTTATCTACGCACTTTGTTTGAGTAAATACTTAGAAATTAATTAATATAAATGGTAAAATTTGTAATATCACGTATGTTGCTTAGACTTTTTTGATGTGTGTAGATCAAGGGTGCACGGTAAACCTCGGCTTGGGCTGTTGTCGATACCCCGGATGGAACCTAGCTAAACTATTCTAAGCTACTCATAATATATTCGTTTCTATTGTAGGATTCACAAACGTTTACATGTATATCGGAAGTGAAACGACTCGTTCAGTTCGAACAAGAGAAAAAAATAAACCCTTCCACCATGTGTGTAATGTGTGCACGTATGTGAGGTGATCTGGCGAGTTGTGATGTAGATGAGTCACTGTATAGGGCTAGTAACAACCCGAGGGCTCCATCCGGGGACGACCTAGGCTTGAGATGGTACCGGAAGAAACGCGACGTATGTGCGGTATTGAATGAGGAGCCCTCTTTCGCGGCGGTGCGAAGGAGAGTTTCGCGAGCGTGGGCGCAAGCACGCATGTTAACAGAGATCGAATCTGAGTGATGATTAAAGAAAAAAAAAACCCTTCCACCATGTGTGTAATGTGTGCACGTATGCGAGGTGATCTGACGTGTGTACAAGTGATGTAGATGAGTCACTATATCGCGCTAGTAACTGCTCGAGGGTTCCATCCGGGAAAGATCTAGCTCGAGATGTTACAGGAAGAAATATGTTGTATGTGCGGGATCGAAAGAGGGGCCGCGGTTGCGTGAAGAAGAGTTTCGTGAGTGTGGGCGCAAGTACGCATGTTAACAGAGATCGAATCTGAGTGATGATTAAATGGCGCCGGCGCCGGAATCTACATTTAAAATAACAAGGTTTACTCCTAAGGAACGGTCGTTTTAAGAAAAGATAAATACGCGAATTTATTCTATCTTTACTAAAAGGTTTATTTAGTCGAGACTGAGGTGCGCGCAACGCATTGTATGGTTGCCGCGATGGCGGGAAAGCTAAATATCTCGTTTAGGAGACCTAAGTTATGCTTTTTGACACTTCGTGAAAGAGGAGCAGCTAGGCGAGCCAGTCGATGGCGGAGAGGGAGAGGGCTGAGGTTGGGGTGTAAACGCTTAGACGGAGAAACCTACTTATGGTAGCGGTGGCGTTTTGTGCGCGGGGTGCGGGGATAACTGCGACAATTCGCGGTATGTCGCTCGCCGCAGCACAAGACACAGCTCGGAGTGGCGGTGAAGTTCGGAGAGCGGAAGCGTTCCTTGGTGGAATGGTCGTCGAGGCACTTGACATACCAGGGACGCAGGTGACAGGTACGTGCAGAGTGTCCGTACACCTAACAGTTGTGACACTGTGAGGGTACGGACGTTTTGCGCAGCAGCTCGACGATAACGCCGGAGACGCCGCAGAGAGTTGAAAGGTGGAACATAGCCTTCCCTTTAACGGTGCGGGTCAGAGCGAGCAGCACCATGTTGTAGGGTGCCTTCCTGCGAAAACATCGTAAAAAAGCCGCTCCTAAACTACGTATTCTGCAAAAAGAAATCATAGAGATAGCTAAATATTAACTTTAAAGTGGCAAATAGCCATGAGGTAAATAAAAATGTCTACATTCTCTATAGACTTACAGAAATATGTTCTTGTTATATATTCAAAGGTAACAATATCGTTGATATGTTAATACTTGGTTACGACTCATACATAAACTTCACTTTCTCATTTCGAAGCTGGTATTTTTACATTTCCACTGTCTGTTTATTGTTGGCAAATATTATACTAATTAAGATTTTGAAATCGTGAGAAATGATCTACAAGTGTTTTCGAAAACGTAGATATAAAGAATTCTCAATACTTTAAATAGAAATATATCTGCGCTTAATGGGTATAATGGGTATCATAAGTATAACCAAATTAATGTATTAAATACTAGATTACTTTCTTTTTTCCCGATCGGAATACAAAATAATTTTAACTAGGAACCTGTCCCGGTTTCACACTGGTGCAATGCGTTTAATAACGTATTATCCGATCCTTTTCTTTTGGAACATTGACAATGACCGCTAACCAAAGTACCTACAGGTTCCGTGCCAAGCCAGTTTCGCCTGACATGTCCTTCATGCCAATTGATATTTTGGCAAAAACAAATGTATTATCATACTTTTTTTTTAATACGTGATGTATATACAATATTACGTTATAACATCGTACATAAAATGACATAAGTAATTCATTCGTTTTCAATAGGTATTAAATCGTGTACCACCGGTAATACATATGGCATGCAACGTGTTTAACAAAGAAGCATCGTATTTTTAGGCATTTGTTTTCGAGGAAAAAAAATAGTTTATATATATATATATAAATATACAGACAAAAATATCAGGAGAATTCTAATAATCATTTGCAAGATAACCTGTAATGAACGTTACTCACAGTTACATTATCAACACTACAGCGATAAATATATGACTACTTAAGTGTTATTTGCCGTCATATTGTTGTTTTTATAAAATTGATATGAGCTATATTTCATTCACCTTTAGGTTATCAATAAGATATAAGTGCAGGAGTTAACAGTAAATGGTTAGTCAAGTCTAGATTGTGATTTACTTGGGTGAGTACTGAAGAAACATTTATTTCTATAAACTATTGTTAACATTTTCAACTACCGTCATACGTATTGCCTACAGTGCACGCCTTATTTGGATAATGTTTTTAAAATGTAAATATCAGAACTCTAAAACGTTCAGCAATAAAACATTAACTTGAGACTGATCGTCAATTACGATCTTCGCTCCTCAACGGGTTAGGACTGATTTAAACCAAAAATACTTTGTACTATTTTGCCCCTAATAACCGTTAAGGCTCAATCGATTTGAAAAACATTTTTTTTTATACTATAGGAGGCAAACGAACAGGTGGTTCACCTGATGTTAAGTGCAACAACAGGGGAGTCGCAAGTGCGGTGCCAGGCTGTGTTTGGGGGACGGGTTATAGGTAAGGGTGAGTAGGAGAGGGGAGGTGGGCTTCCAGCGCTCTCACTGACCGAACGGAATGCAACAATGTAGGCACTATTACTTTACGTCGGTTTTCTGTGAGAGGGTGTTACTACCCCGGGCGAGCCGACCCATTCGTGCTGAAACCAGTAATAGCTTCAGCGTGGCTCTACCACCTATAAAACAGTCCAGTCATCTGGTTAGCTGAAAACTCCATTACGTTTGTCTTCTTATTGTTAATTTATTTTTTATTAAAGTTATATCTGACATTTCTACTATTCACGTTAGTGATCAACCTATAATAAAATTCTTTGATCCAATACCTAGAGATTTTATATTTCTGTTACCGACTCTAAGACATGGGATAACTGATTTATATATATTTTTAGTATTAATATTGTACTTAACGAAACCTAAAGTACCCAGCAACTGAGAAAATTTCGAGTCGACATAAAAGCAACAATCAGTAGCGCATTACCGATTTCTGCTCACTGTTATTCTTGTATTTAATACGGTGTTTACATAGAAATACTATAAATAAAATTATTTACTTTTGTTACAGATACTCCCATAAAATATGTCCCTAACGAGTCTATTTCTTATGATATCTTTAAGCATGCTGGCATCAGATGCTGCTTTCGCACCCCGCACTAACAATGTGCTACCAGGGCAACTATATAACAATGTAATTGTCGGCGACTACCTGCTCACTGTTATTCTTGTATTATGAGGTGTTTACATAGAAATACTATAAATAAAATTATTTCCTTTTGTTATAGATACTCGTGTGAAGTATGTACCCAATGAGTCTATTTATTATGATATCTTTAAGCATGCTGGCATCAGATGCTGCTTTCGTACCGAGCACCAACAATTCGCTATCAGTGCAACTATATAATAATATAATTGTCGGCGACTACGCCAGCGCTGTTGCTCAGACTAGGAATCTCGAGAACGAAGAAAACTGTGACGTCATCGAAAACGTTGTAACAGAACTCCTCAGAGACGCCAAACGAAACGTCGTCGAGTACGCCTACCAGCTGTGGAAAGATGGTATGCAGGAAACTGTCCAAAATCACTTCCCCATAGAATTCCGACTTATCTTGGGCGGATACTTTGTTAAATTCGTCAACAGAAGAGACGGTCTGGCTCTGAAGTTGGCTATAGCTACGGACAGTGCCGGCGACAGGCTGTCATATGGTGACGGAGAAGACAAAACGAGTCACCGGATCAGTTGGCGAATGATTCCAGAGTGGGATAACGGCAGAGTGTACTTTAAAATTTTGAACACGCACCGAAACCAGTATCTAAAGTTGGAAGTGGCCAGCGACAGTGTCGGAGACCATAAGGCTTTCGGCTCAGATGAAAGTGATACGTACAGGCATCAGTGGTACCTACATCCTGTGAAGTACGAGAACGTCGTGTTGTTCTATATATTCAACCGCGAGTACAGCCAGGCGTTGAAGCTCGGCAGACACGTTGACAGCATCGGGGATCGTATGCTCTGGGGTCATAATGGCAACGTGCTCAACAACCCCGAATACTTTGGCTGGTACATCCTACCTATCTAAAATCTTCATTTTGTAATACTTTTATTGAAACTTCAATTATACTAATAAATAAACGATTATACAAAACAAACGAAATACAATTCACGACTTTATCCCACTGAAAATGGTTTTACGGGATCTATATGAATAATTAGTTTAAATGTGGGTTATGTTTTCATTTTTATCCTTATAACTCCTATAACCAGCAGGTATAACAACTTGCAATGGTTGCATAGGCCTTTTGCATACTTATAACTTACTAGCTGACCCGTGCCCACTTCGTTAGGTAAAAATTTATAAAAACTACTTTTTTGACTTAAATATAAAAGTTAGACATATGCTTTCCTTTCCTTTTTTGTAGATATTATAATGCTCTATAACTTTTATCTGTAACTCAATCATATATCTATCATCGTTAGGGCAGCGTTCGTAAGAAACGTTTTCGTTCGACCGTTTTCTCTATGACTTTTATACTTTGCAAATCCGACTTCCACAAAAAAGTCTTTTCATTTTTCGGGTTAATATATAATGTATGACACTCACAAATAATGTGTTTTTTTTATTGGTAAAAGAATTTTCAAAATCGGTTTAGTAGATACAGATATTACTCCCTACAACATCAGAAACTCACAAACTTTACCTCTTTATAATATTGGTATAGATAAACCGGTGTGTATTTAGTGACAACATAAAAGCCAATATGATACTGGCGATTGTCAATAGATTGCAGATCTCTCGGTGGTCGCCATTGCTACTTTGTCATCTCGTCCCAGTGCACTATAATATTATAAAAAGCCATCGATACGACATTAATCCTAAATTCATTGATTGACGTATTAATAGATATTCATTACGGAACAGTCTAAATAAAATAGGAGAACAGCGACTGAATGCAATGTGCGATCCTTTTAGATTTTAAATTAATTTAATTAAATACATTATCTTAGTACGATGTTGTTACTAAATATATGTATACTAGCGGACCTGGCGGACGTTGTCCTGCCTTGATAATAAAAAATATAAATCCTAAAAGTCAACTGTAGCGCCACCTACCGTGTCCAATTGTGAATCTAAACCATTCTCTGATCCACTGGGTCACGCACACAAAATTTCATCAAAATCAGTCTAGCCGTTTAGGAGGAGTTCAGGGACATACACACGCACAGATGAAATTTATATATAAAGATTTATTAAGCGACTAGCTGACCGGTACCCACTTCGTTGAGTGGTAATAGGCATATCAAGCTACAACTTTTTTCTAGAACTCAATCATATCTCTCTCATTGTTAAGGCGGCGTTCGTAAGAAACGTTTTACCATTTTTTCTCCGAATCCCTAGATATCACCCCCTACAACCTCACAATCTTTAATAGCTAAGCGTAATCTTCTGTAAACAGAATACATCAGCATTCATGCATGCATATTGCAGAAAACAGTAGTTACAATTTCAGAGTACACCAAAAAATTAGAGATTGGAGTTGATTCCTACTCTGGCAACCAATTCTCTTTATTGAACGATATTATTACCATTATCAAGTGGGTAATTATCACATAGTCTTGTGATAATTCAGATAGATAGAGTTCCAAATAGATGGTGGCCGTTTTGAAATAATTCTTCAGGAAGTTTTTCGGTCATCGGAATTCCTATTTCGTTATTATTTCCATTCTAGTTTATTTGGGTATAGTATAGTAACCGAGCTATGTTATGCAAAATCTCATTAATATTAGAAAAAATCAAATAGTTATCAAATAATGCAAGATTAAAGACCCTAAAAGAGTATTTGTAACTACGACACGCACGCCAACTGTAACATGTAGCGTGTACATTAGATATATGAATACAAATAGTATATCGAATGAGATGGGATATATCATCAGCAACTTCAACTGAACAGAACAAGAACAACAGAACAATCTGAAACTTCAACCTACTATATACCAAACTCAGTGCTCACTAACAATATATAAGAAAGTAATGCAGATTATAAGCTATACATTATCGAACAATATATCTTAAATATTTTATTATATAGATATAATATGATATAGTATTGTCGATATATTTAAGTTATTCTTATACATTGCTATAATCTCTAGTAGTCCGGTGAAGCTGTTAAGACCTTGCTTGGTCAATAGCGTAGTCAGTTCGAAAAAAAAAACTGAGTTATGTAGAAGCAAACGCGGTAAATAAAACAATATAGCCGCCAAATTGACCAAAAAGATGATATATTTCATATTACATACAGATATATGACTTTCAATTATGTATATTTATTCTTGTAGTTCAGTAAGGCTCACGTCTCACGCGGTTGTAACATATTTTTGACCAATTTCACACGGACGAATGCACAAGTAGCAGTTAATCACTAAATAGTGTATCAATTCAAATAAAAAAAGAACCATTAAAATCGGTTCACAATTGACGAAAATATCGGTTGACATACATAAAACAAAAACACACACCCGAACATAGTAACCTCCTCCTTTTTCAAAGTCGGTTAAAAAGAAAGTCCTCTGTTAGTTTATCCGTTCGCGATAAGTTCAAAAACGTCCATTTTCATACCATTTTCACCAGTAGATAGAATGATGATTCATGGGGATGGTTTACGTATAATTTGTCAAGGTTTTCATTGTATTATTGGGGCGAGACAATAAAATGCAAGCCACAAGCGGGCAACAAGGCCGCTAGTTATCTGCCCGTAAAAGCCCCGTGAAAGTCGGTCCAACCAACTAAGAGATAGTAGGATATTGCGGATGAAGTCTTGAGTAACAAAATAAAATAGTCTAAGTTACTTCTTATAAGGTGAGTTATCTGCCAGTGAAAGTCCTGTGAAAATCAGTTCAAGCATCACGGATATTCCACCGCAGCCGAAGGCGAATAAAAAATCTAAATTACTTTTTATGAGATCTGCTATCTACCAGTGAATACCCCGTGAAAATCGGTCCAACCATTTTGGAAATAGCCATGCGGACGAAACCGCGGATAAATAAAATAGAATATGTCAACCGCTATAATTTCGGCTATCTGGCAGTTAAAAGTAAAATTCCCGTTAAAATAGGTCCAGCCGTTTTGGAGATTACCCGCAACAAACAAACAAACAAACAGAGAAAATATACTAATATAAAAATATAGACAAAGTATAAAGAAAATTTTTTTTGGTAATTTGTAGCCATATCCATTCATCAATAAGTTCTTATTTTAATTGTAAATACACAAATTTTATTTTTATAATACGTAATAACGTGTAAATATAAAGTTTGTGTATTTAAGAGAACAAATAAAAAATTAGAAATAAAAGTAGTATAAACTTTTTGCATAGGAAAACAAAATAAACTTCGAAAATGTTTGCGATAGAAACTTACCACGTTACCATGGCAACGTATATAATACTAACGCTAACGAAATCTTTATTTGAACAATTTTGTTTTATGATTATGAAGACTAAGAAGATGTAGATAATGATGGATAAAATAATCTACGACATATTATATAGAAGATTTGGCGCTTATGCCTTTATTGTATCTTACACATGAGAGAAAATTGATTAAAGGATATATAAGAAATACCTATATTGACAACTTCAGAATTGGCAGTATGGATTAATTCCATCGCCTGTCCTATTGCACGAATATTATTAAAACTACTAACTAAATCTCTCAAAAGGAAAAAAGTGCTCGATTTTGAAACATTCTTCATTGGTGCTCTGCTTCTATTGGTCTTAGCGTGATGATACCTATAGCCTTCCTCGATAAATGAGCTATTTAAAATCGAATCGAAATCGCTATTTTCTCAAATCGTACTGGTAGTTCCTGAGATCATTGCGTTCAACCAAACAAACAAACTCTTCAGCTTTATATATTAGTATAGATTATAGATTTCTCCTCTTCTCTCGTACTTACCTCGAGCCGTCATTCAAATTACAATAACTTTTGATAGAGTGGACCGATTTTAATGAAACAAAGACTAAGTTACTCTCCAGGATATGCTTTTCTTTGTGAGGTTTTATTGTGAACGCAGTACTTTCTAAAAATGATTGAAATGCATCATATTACTTATTCCTAGACACGAAAATCTAAAAACAGACACGTTACATTTACATTTTTATTATATTTATAGATAAGTGCAATTTGACTTAGATGATTTTGGAATGTAACATGTCACAGTTAGTCTCTAGGAGCGATTTTCTTGTATGTAGCGAGTTGTGCGGCGAGTTGGTGCAGGATGTGCTTGCCGGTGGGAGCGCGGGAGAGCCGCACGGCGCGCCCGCACTCGCGCACTGCGTACTCCAACTCGTTCTCCAACTGCCGACCATCACCTGACCATATTCATGTAAATAATGTTTATTATTTATCCATTTAAGACAAAATTAACACCTTGGCTGCGGCAAGTAAAATCATAAACCTACGCTCGGTGCGGCGGCAGGTTGAACTGCGCCCGCAACGATAGTACGTGGTAGAGTCACGCTGAAGCTATTGGTTTCAGCATGAATGGGTCGGGGTAGTACCACCCGACCCACAGAAACACCCACCTCAACTAACAGTGCTTGCATTGTTGCATTTCGTTCGGTCAGTGAGAGCGACGGCGACCCATGTGCCCTCTCTCTCCTCTCCCCTCTTCTCTCTCCCAGTCTCGGCGACCCATGTACCCTCTCTCTCCCGTCTTCTCTCTCCCAGTCTCCCTCCCTTCTCTTCCCACTGCCCCCAAATACAGGCTGGCAACGCACTTGCGACTCCCTTGGTGTTGCTAGTGTCTATGGACGGCGGTGATCACTTAACATCAACTGACCACAGG
The DNA here is from genome assembly GCA_015888305.1 of Antheraea pernyi. Lineage (NCBI taxonomy): Eukaryota > Metazoa > Arthropoda > Insecta > Lepidoptera > Saturniidae > Antheraea > Antheraea pernyi. The sequence continues at coordinate 94,084 of MU159999.1, forward strand.
AAAGACAAAAGCGAAAGAGTAAGATAGCGTGGAAGTCGGAAGAAGGAAACAGATGATTAAAAGGCCAATACCCGAAAGGAATAAAAATGTCTCTGCCCTCCCCATGACAGAGGTGGACAGACGAGGGGTGGCAATAGCCCATCCCAAACCAAAAAAAAAAAAAAAACATCAACTGCCCAACCTGTTCGTTTGCCTACTATGATATAAAAAAAAGCCCGCCAATGCGTGGCAGTTGTTTCTCGACACACTAGCACTAGGATAAATTACAATGCTAAAACTTTGCGAAAATTTTTTTACTGTTACAATAACGTTGAACCCAACTTGCTGTTGTTCGATTCGCCTCGGGATCTACCAAACAGGTAATGAAAAATAAATCAGGGAAACTGGGATGGGCGATATCGACCTTAACCCCACTAGAAAATATTTTTAGTATTAATGGGATAATTAACATTTTAAAGTACATCATTATTTAACAAAAGACAAGATTGTGGTCTAATGTTATTCTTGCGTAAGTAGTGTATAGGATCACATTCATCGCTCGGGACGCCATTGTCTTCCATGTGCTGTTACTTGATTTACACTGAGCTGTTTTTTTTTTTTATCGAACTGACTATACTATTGGTCTAGCAAGGCCTTTACAGCTTCACCGGACTAACTGAGCGTGCTTTTGTTTTTCTCGAACAGACTAAGCGCTGTTGGCCTAACGGGCTTTCACAGATTCACCGGGCTTTTAGGGCGAGCGCTTAGGAAACTCAGCCGAATAGCAACAAGCTCAGGGGTGCCAGACAAGGTTGATTAGCATTGTACGATCCCTTGCCGCCCCAATAATCACGGTCTGTCGGTACACCGTGGAGTTTTAGTCTGTACGAGTCGGACGTAGTCCACCCTCCCCCCCGGGAGGGTGGCGTATCCATAAGGGAGATCCCCACGTTAATAAAAAAAAAAGACTGGACGAACCTCTACTTGGGTTGTTGCCTTGGATACAATGCAAATCGTACTAAAACTAACCATCTGAGCTAAATTAACCATACATGTATACTTTAGCGAGACAGATATGCATACCTTCATATGTGTCGCACTAAAGCGTACATGTATATAGAGTCTAACGCCTTCGGCTAAGACTAACTAACTAAAAATGAAAAAGGGTTCTTTACAGAACCAGTGTATGTACCGTGTGAGTGTGCACGTGTGTTGTGTGTAAGAAACTAGTGAATGTGGTCTTACTGTATCGCGCTAGCAGCATGCTTGATGGCTCCGGTCCGGAGATCGAACCTAGGCTTGAAATGCTACCAAGGGAGGCCGCGTCGGGTATGCGGGAGCGAAGTTGACCACCCGATCACGGGGTGTGATCAGTGGTTAAGAGAGTGATTTTCCGTGCCACGCGTATTTAGAGTGTGCGTAGAGATAGCAAACGCACGCTCAGTTTAAACCAGGTATCAGCACAGGGCTGACGTCGGCGTATGAACGTACGATGAACGTAGTCCAATAAGTGTTAAACGAACCCTGTCCCATTTTATCCGCTTGTGGTTGAGAGCACTTGTTGGCGAGTCGCGCCAGTTGCGAGCGCTCAGAGCTGAAAGCCTCGTCCAGGTCGAACAGCTCGAGCGGCGGCGGAGGCAGTTCCCTGAATGTTGGCGGGAATACCTACAAAATAAACAATAAAAGATATAACGCAATGCTTCGCATCCCTATAAAATGTAATAAAATAGTAAAATTTAAAAAGTAACCTGTTTATCACGCATTCAACCAAACATCTATACGTATATATATATATATATATATATATATATATATAATGCAGGTGTCTATGTTAGGAATTAGTACTAATATATATCTTCAGTTTAGAAATGTCTGTCTGTCTATCTGTCTGTCTGTTTGTATGAACACGCATCACTGCTAAAATACTTCGTACACGATAAAAACTCTTCAATAAAATTATAAAGCATAACTTCGGGTAACATTTAGTTTTTGCTTCATTAGAATCGGTTTGATCTAATAAAAGTTATTGTACTTTTAATGACAACGCGACTTAAGTACGATAGAAACGTAGATAAGTAAATGGACTTAATACATTCAAATGACTTTATTACTCGCTGTTCAAGGTGAAACAGCGCCTACGCAAATAAAATAGCTCTGCAATTACAACATACGTAATTGACATTATATTATTTTTTTTGTATGACATACCGCACTTTGTCAGTTGCACATTATATACCATGCGTAACGAACTGTATTTCATTTTATCTCCAAAATTATTACCGGGGGAAGGATTAGCCCCCACACTCGCTGTTATTTTACATAAAGTTTCACGCAGACGAAGTCGATGGCACAGTTAGTACAAAAATAAATACATTTGCCAATATTTTCCAGCAAAGAATAAGAGCATCGCTGTTGTTCTGTGACGAATTTAAAGTTTCATCCAATCCCCACAATGAATCGAAAACTAATTGGTATTCTATAAATGTTACTGTGAGTTTCGTTGTTTATTTGTTATGCTTTTACGCCTTAACAGAAAAATACATGGAGAATTTTTATTTTTTTTATAACATAGGAGGCAAACAGACAGGTGAGTCACCTGATGTTAAGTGATCAACACCGTCCATAGACACTTGCAACACCAGGGTAGTCGTAAGTGCGTTGTCAGCCTGTCTTAGGGGAGATGAGGAGTAAAGGAAAGGGGAAGTGGAGGTGGACCTCCGATGCTCTCACTAACCGAACGAAATGCAACAATGTAAACACGGTTACTTTACGTCGGTTTTCTGTGAGAGGGTGGTACTACTCCGGTCGAACTGATCTACAAAATAAACTTTTCCGTTTACATAAGCAAAGGGATATCTACATTAATGTTAGCCAAGCTGCAACCAAAAATTAGTTCTATACAATAACTATAAAAACAATAGTAAAAACCGTATAATGAATAATATGATAATATATACCTACCAATAATATTGTGTGAGAATTTCGCTTTCTAGATATATGCAATAGAATAAAATTGAAAATTGTCATTTCTCAAACAATCCAGATCATAGTTTATTTCAAATCAAAATGTTTAGCTAGTGATTCGAAGCGTGATCAATTAGTCATAATTCAAATTTGACGTATACATATGACTAACGATCGAAATATGATCGAATACTCACAATAATATTGTGTGAGAATTTCGCTTTCTAGATATATGCAATAGAATAAAATTGAAAATTGTCATTTCTCAAACAATCCAGATCATAGTTTATTTCAAATCAAAATGTTTAGCTAGTGATTCGAAGCGTGATCAATTCTAGTTCTAAACTAGATTCAAGTCATAATTCTAACTTGACGTAAAACATATGACTAACGATCGAAGTATGATCGAATACTCACAGCTAAAATCTAATCTAAGAAAAGTGACCACCGATCGATGCGTGATCAATTAGTCATAATTCAAATTTGACGTATACATATGACTAACGATCGAAGTATGATCGAATACTCACAGCTAAAATCTAATCTAAGAAAAGTGACCACCGATCGATGTGTGATCAATTAGTCATAATTCAAACTTCACGTAAAACATATGACTAACGATAGAAGTATGATCGAATACTCACAGCTAAAATCTAATCTAAGAAAAGTGACTACCGATCGATGTGTGATCAATTAGTCATAATTCAAACTTGACGTAAAACTTATGACTGACGATCGAAGTATGATCGAATACTCACAGCTAAAATCTAATCCAAGAGAAGTGGTCACCGATCGAAGTGTGATCAATTAGTCATATTTCAAATTTGACGTATACATATGACTAACGATCTAAGTATGATCGAATACTTACAGCTAAAATCTAATCTAAGAAAAGCGTTCACCGATCGAAGTGTGCATCCGAATTCTTTAGTCTAATTATTAATTACACATACAAAATGCGTTTGGAATCGAGGGTAGATGCTTGTCACTTCAGAAAATTCGATGAACTTCGATAGATAAACGTAAAACTTACAGCAAGTTGAAGCGGTGGATAAGGAGTTTCGAATTGCGGCGCTATTAATCGTAGAGGTTCATGCTTCACCGCCAGCGTTTCATACAGTCCCAGTACTTCTGGCACTGAAAATACAATATTAACATTATGATGCACCAGCCTACTTTACTGATATAATACTTTTTTTGGCAATATAATATTCTAGTAAATTCTTACTGCCATTGTCGAAGGTAATAAATAATACAAGTTTCTTGCGATCGTTTCAATTAACTAACAAGGTGGTTCTTTATGTCATAGATGGCAAATGAACAGGCGGGTCAATTGATGTTAAGTGATCACCACCGTCCATAGAGGTGGTCCTCCGGCGTTTTCACTGACCGAACGAAACGTAACAATGCAAGCACTGTGTGAACGTCGGTGTTTCTGTGGGTCGGGTGGTAGTAACCCGGCCGAGTCGACACATTCTTGCTGAAACCATATTAATAGCTTCAGCGTGCCTCTACCACCTACAAATGACCGTCTTGTTAGAAGAACTTTCCAGGAAGTTTTTCTGGCAAGTCAGAATCCTTGCTCCTTGGTATAATATTATTTTCGATCCAATACACTTGTGCACAATAACCAAACTATATTACGTAAAACACCACCAATAATACATAACATAGAGCAAAATAACACAAGATTATGAATTATTCATCATTACATCATTACATAGTATAAAACAAAGTCCCCTACCGCGTCTGTCTGTCTGTCTGTTCGCGATAATCTCAAAACCTACTGAACAGAGCTTCATTCGGTTTTCACCAGTGGATAAAGTGATTTATGAGGAACGTTTTGGTATATAATTTGTCAGGGAACTTTTTATAATCAGGGCGGGACAACGTCTGCCAGGCCCGCTAGTAGAATATAAAGTTCACTAGATCCCGCCAAAGAATCCATGCTTATTATAATGGATAACCGTTTCGCATAAATTTCTTAATATCAGTATAAGAAGCAGTGATGGGTCAGTGGTGAACGTGCTTGGACACAGTGTCGACAACGTAGATTTGAATCGTTGCAACTAAGTCGGGACGCTCGGTAAAGGAAAACATCTTGACGATTACATAGTATGGTGGTAGGACGCCTGCCTGAGTAAATTCAGTTGCTAGATATCGCATTAAATTGCCTCAATATTGACATATATCATCTTATGTAAGCTATAACGATGATTTAGGGTAAGTGTTATTGAAATAAATATAATATAAATAAGTATATATCTGAACAGATATATTAGTAGGAAGTAGTAATAAACAAGAATTTTGTATCAACGAAAGGCAACTGGGCCCAAGCCGAGGTGTGCCGTGCACCCTTGAACGAGTTGTCAAATAAAATCGGCTGAGTGCCTTAAGCGCTCGCCTTAGTAGTCCGGTGAAGCTGTGAAGCTGTTAACATCTTGCTAGGTCAATAACGTAGACAGTTCGAAAAAAAGGCAACTAGTAGCACCGTTATATAGTTGCGTGAAGATTTACTTCTATATCGATTTAATTCAATATCATATACTAAAAAGAGATAGAAGTAGGACGGGTAAGAATTTAATATTTTTCGTTATTCTTTTAATTATTTTTCTGATATTACAAGACGCTTACAGGTACATAGATAGCCGCTTATATATATACATAGTTTAGAACATAAAAAAAAAACAATCTTATCACAAATACAATAAATTATCATTCACCACCATATACCATTTAAAATCACAAACCTATATACGTATATTTATGTACGAATATATGTTCTTATCTCCATTTATATAAAATAAGTGCTGTAGGTTCATATATTTTAATCATCAGATCTCACGAAACATTGAGAAATTATCAACTAACTCCACGGTGTCACTCTTAGGTATGCGTGCGCGCATCGTAAATATTGACACTCGTCATTTCTCCTAAATGCGCCAAAAGAACAATAACTTAAACAAACTTGTAATAGAGGCCAAGAGTTTTCAATTTGGCATACGTTTAATTATATGTATTAAGCGCAATACGGAATGTGAATACGAACAGTGAGCCAAGTTTAAGGAGAACAGTGTCCAGAGGAAGAGCGCGTGCGGGTGTAGAGGCGCGAGACGCGGGGGCGGCGCCGTCGCCGGCTCCGGCAGAGGGACCGTGCTCAGCCACAGCGTGTCTCCCAGCGTGCGGTACTCGTTCACCTACTTCCAAACATGTTTCTCTTGTGTACTACGACACAGTGACAACACTATGCCTGATGGTACATACAGTCACCATAATCAGCCTGTAAGATACCCACTGTAGGACCATAGGCTTCTTCCTCTATCTCTATTTAATTTGTCGACTTTTGGGATCGTTCAATGCATTTTTAGCTATCGAAAAACTTACGGCGGAAAGAGCTGCTCACCGTTGGTTTTAGATTGCACTGCGCATGACATCAAGTACAGTGCCGTAATTTCATCACATCACTTAAGTCTGTAAGTGATCCATTACACGACCATAGGCCTTTTCCCAAAGGAAAGTGTGTGGGTAATCACCACGCCAGCCCACGACGTATTGGCGATTTCAAACTCTGAGAAATCCACAGTTATATATTTGTCCACATAGGGTTGTACTACAAAAACACTTCTCAGGTTCAGGTTTTCTCACGTTGTTTTCTTTCACCGTCATTCGATAGTGTTACAAATTTAAAAGAGTAAATGTGAGCGAATTCTGACAAAATCGTTGGTACATGTCGAGATTCGAACCAGCGGACACCGGAATGATATTTTATCAGTCAAACCACTAGGCTATCACGACCACGACACAGTGCAATCCAAAAACTCTCAGCAACTGGATAATGTACACTGGCTCATCCAGAAACATGACAATCCAATGAACAGTCGTTGTGACGTGCAAGCTGATATCCCGAATTGAGTATTACGGGCATTACACCTTAGGCAATACCTTACACAAATTACGTCACACGAATTTCACGACTTTTAGATTCATTCCAGAACCTATGACAGATGGCGCATTTGTACAACCCAAACTGATCTGACAACACGTATCTTGCAATTTACAATAAATCAATCAAAAATTTTTACTTCTCGTCTGTTGTTATAGTTTAAATTTAGAATCATATCGAGAGAAATCAGTGGATGTAAAATTGATTGTATTAATCTCAACAGCGCCTTTAAGCGGGATTTCTTATTTTTCCAATTTTTATATGAAAGTAGACAGTGATGTTTTTGCATTTATACATCTTAATCTTTCTCTTACCACGTTTCTAAATACGTATAATAACTTTAAGTATTAAAATTACTCAAACTGAGTTTAAGATCAGAAAACTGGTGATAAACACCTAACAGGCCTTACTAAGCATACTCACGTCAGGATCTTCCACGTCCACAGGGTTCAAGTGTAAATCAATGTTACCGCCCAAATAGTTGAAGATCATTTCTCTGATGAGGTCATTGCACTCACTTTCTAAATATTGATCGGCGAAGAAGTGTCCGGAGCCAATAACGAAGAGTTTGCCTGAAATAAATCGGAAGTACTAGAGACTGAGACACGTCGTCGTCACGTCGGTATTTGAGTATGATTAGGGGAGGGGTCCATTAATTACATGAGGATTTTAAAGGGATAGTGGCTCAAGCTAAATCTCACCCACCTCATCTTCCCCCCTCCCCCACTCCCAATCTCCCAAAAAACACAGGCTGGCAACGCACTTGCGAATCCCATGGTGTTCCAACTTTCTATGGACGGTGGTGATCACTTAACATCAGTCACCTGTCCCACCTGTCAGTTTGCCTCCTATGATATAAAAATAAGAGAGGAAATTCTAGTAGAAATCTGACACAATTCTGCTAGAGAGACGAACTTCTTAGCATTCCATGGATTCACCGTGCGGGTGCCGGGTCCATCGTGTGGCCGAGGGAGAAACCCAGAGCAGTTCCCAGGACTTGCGACCCAGGTGTAGGTTTAAGGAGGCCCCCTTTGAGATGCGCATCAATGCTCACCTTCACTGCTCGAGTTTCCCGCCCTGCCTAGCCAAATTTGGTAGTGCAGAGAGCCACGTTGAAGCTATTACTGGTGTCAGCAAAAATGGGCCGGCTCGCCCGGGGTACTACCACTCACTCACAGAAAATCGACGTGAAGTAATAGTGCTTGCATTGTTGCGTTTCGTTCAGTCATGGAGAGCACCGGAGGCCCACCTGCCGTCCCCCCACCCCCACTCCCACTCTCCCAAAAAACAAAGCCTGGTAACGCACTTGCGACTCCGATGGTGTTTCAAGTGTCTATGGACGGTGGTGATCACTTAACATCAGTCACCTTTCCCACCTGTCAGTTTGCCTCCTATGATATAAAAATAAGAGAGGAAATTCTAGTAGGAATCTGACACAATTCTGCTATATCTTAAAGTCCAGAAATACATGTAAAGTTATTTAGTATTGATATTTCAAAATGTTATGTAATAATAATTATAACTAAATGTAATAATAGTAAAAAAGTTAAAATAAAAACAAAGATAATAAAGAAAATTGTGTTTTTTTAATAAACCCCACACACTTATACTCAATATACAAGTTTGTAAACATTTTGCTTACTACGCATACGTTGATATACTACGCATAATTTTATTAGGAACATTGTGTAAGTTACCTCCACTTTTATCAGATGTGTAGAGCGCTCCTATCGGCCGTTTGACCGGATAACAGACGTCACTACTCGACAGTATGGCGGCTGCTGGCTTCTTCACCGTGAGCGTCGCGCCGTACGGGTATACAAAGTTAGGGCTTCCAGGATCTTCCCTGTGCCAGTTAAATCATAGACTTTCATGACATTGACACCGTTGTTTCCGAAATAAAAGTTTTCATCGTAATATGGGCTTTCTGGTTGTTTCCTTAGATTATCTTTCTTGTGCTATTATTCTCTTGTTACTTTTTTAAACCAGTTATATTCACTTGGAATTAAAATCCGCGTGAAATTTTAAATGGTCTTCTTAAAACACTTTATCACGAATATAAAATTTATTGGTTTGATAACCTCATACTGATTATCTCCAAGAAATTGGCAACTGTAATGTATGATTGAGTAAATTTAAATGAAATAAATTTAGTTACTTACATAAAGTCGTCACCGTCGCTTGAATAGTTTGGCATCTTCATTATATACCTGGTGACAGCACGGTTCAGTATTCCGTTCGATATATGACACTCCTTGGGGTGGTAGAACTTGTGGTACTTTGCTCGTACCACGCAATCTAACAAAGTATTTAAATCCATATTGTTTATAATTGGAATAATTGTACTGTGCACATCAAATTTATAAGGATTTCGGTTAAGAGGCATCGAGTTTACAGTCTGGTGAAATTTCGTAGGATCCAGTTATGCATTCCCATTTCCCCTTGAGGGGTCCACCATCTTGACCCCTCAGGCCACAGTTTGGGTCCCTTAGGAGGGGACAACATCTGTTGGAGGAGCAGATGTATTGTCGATTAGACAGTCCCTGCTCCTCCGGCCAAAAGGTATAAGAAGGTACCATGGGGTTTTAGTCCGTGCGACTCGGGCATATGCATCCTCTGCTGCCCGGCGAGATGGATATCTGTTAGGGATTTCCCCATGGAGAAAAAAAATAAAAATAAAAGGATCCAGTTATGCAGTAAGCTGAAGATTTAGTTAACAGTAAATATCATGATAAAACAACAGTAATCCCGTGTATCTTAAGCTGTGCATAGACCATTCCTGATGTACAATAGTTTGAACAATGGTCCATCCCTTTTCTCCTTTCATATGACTTCTATATACTATACTTTTAATCCTCTCAGCGTAACGTCTGCTTAGTTTAATTTCATAGTCTCCATAATATGTCAATTTTTTATTTATTATGCGACCTCAAACTTAAAAACTAAGTAACGATGTGACTTAAAATGATAAAAAGATAATCCTATCCTCAGGTGCATCTACCGGAATACACATATTGAAGTTACGGATAGGAACTAGCCCGGAGGGCATCAAAGAAAACTCTACCACCATGGAAAAATTTCAATATTATTTATTTTTCTACTTATACCATCTTGCAAATTGAGTTATAGTTTTTTGACAAACATTTATGCTAAAGGAAAAACATTGTAAAATCGCCGTAGGGTATTAGAAATGAGTAAAATTTATAAAGCACGTACAGTTTTCTTCGGAATATTTTATATGTAAGTAGATAAATATTGTAAAAAAAAAACAAAAATTGGAGTTCAGCTTTGGAACCGGATTAAATTACGATTCCCAAAGATACTGGATTTAAATTATTCAACACTATAAAGGGACATAATTCTTATACAGTAAAATATAAAGTTGTATTTACCATTGTTCACAACGATTCCATATTCTTCTAAAAAGAAATTGATATTGGTGTTCATTCTTTCCTCTCCACCGTCGGCCATTGCCACCAGGACCGAGTCACCGCGTTCGACCACGGCCTTCATTGATGCGAGCTCTTCATCAGTAAACGGATTCTGCGGTCCCGCTACTACCAGCGTTTTCACATCTTCCAGAATATTTGCAGAGAGCTCCTCACGGTTTCTGAAAAATTAGTGCTTATACATTTATTTCATGTTCAAAAGGTTTTCGGAAGAGTCGAGGTATCTTAATGAATAAGATCGGGAATTTACTCTCGTCCATCCAATAAAAGAGCTCCATACTTACCATACTCCGACATAAAATCAGCATTCAAGCTTGTATACACACTTAAACACAAACTTGTATCAGTTAGTATATTTAGTTTTCTACGTGATAGCCCTGCGCTATTTTTCTGATCACACTGCGTTGTGATCACCAAAGATGTCGCCAGGATTTCGTAACGGATACTTACAGGTAAGAGAAAAGGAGAAATTTGAGGAAAACAAGGCATTCCCCTTCGCATTATTTCCTACTTTTGAATCACTAAGTCCAAGATCCCAGAGCGACCACACACAACGAATTTTTATGTTTATGAAACCTAACGTTCTGAGCAGTGTATATACATAGAACGCTTGCGCACTCACTGTGAGTTTGCGACAAATGTATAGGCACCAGGTGAGAAAGGTGAGTAAAACTAAGAGCAACTTTAGTTAAATTTAAATGGCTCATTTTTATATATATTTTGTAAAATATCATTATTCTAAGGTAGTCAGTGTCCCGTATCGCCAGACACTTTCCGCTGTTCGCAACTTCTGCCAGACGCTTTAAAGCAGCTAGACAAACTTCACTTATATATAAATATTTGATTTTTAAATATGTTATTGAGATAACTATTACAAAATTGTATTTCATCAGCCAGACAGATTGTAAGGGCCAAACATCCCGCCAGACGTAAAAACTGGTCAGCCATTAGTATGCTGTAGCTGTAGGAAGCCTACAACATAGACGGTAGGTGTCTGCCCCTCAACAGGGGCCTTGTCGCGGCCGAGGGGTCATAAACGTAGACCCCTCATGGGAGGGCGGGAGTTGCCCTCCCCGACGATCGTAGGAGGCGCATCGCCACAATGCGCCTCAGACACACGTGCCTGTGCAGAAATGCTGCCAGGGCGACGGACGTGCTCGCGTCCTTCGCCCCCAGGCCTCCTTTATGGCTGCCTCAGGTCATTATCGACCCTGCGCCGCCGTGATCGTTGATCGCGGGAGGGGACCTGTTTAGTTTGCGAGCATAACCGCCTCGCAGTACGAGGCAGGCGACGGAGTTCCATCCAGTCTCGTTCTCGACCATCTTACGGATGACAACCGAGAGCGAGAGATCGGGTCCTATGGCAGCAATGTGCTTGCGGCGTGGCATGTCCCAGACGGAACACTAGACTAAAGTATGCTGCCCGGTGTCTTCTGCGCAGCCACAATGCGGCTCTCGGCCTATGCGACACAGGTAACTCCCGTAGCAACCATGCCCCGAGAGCACCTGTGTCAGCCGGAAGCTCAGGGTGCCATGCCGCCTGAACAGCCACATTCGGCCAGATTTTATACTACCCTTTTTTTACCCTCCAGCTGTCGGGGGACAAGGGGCAACAGCGGGAGGGTGATGCCGTGACTCGTACCGGCTAAAAATCCCACCGGCCGCACGGTGCGAAACGTGGCCAGGGTTTGGATTGCGCGAGTTTTCTCCGCGCCCTGGTCACGCGCTCCGGTCGCCCGCAAATGGTCAGCAGGTCGACCTACGTCTCGAGGGTGTCAAGCACCCTCGTGCTTCCTCCTGAAGCAGCGGCCGTGGCCCGTGCTTCGCTCCACGGATTCCCATCAATGACAGCGGGCGCCCCCACCCACTTTCGGGAAATTGCTCCACAGGTGTGATAGGGAAGAAATCACACATCTACAATGGGAAGGTAGAACTTAAGCGGTACCTAGGGAGGGAAGGTACAACTTAGTGGTACCTGACAGAGACAAAGACAAGTAAGAAAGAAAGAGACACACAGAGAGACAAAGTGTAAGCAAGGCCGATTGCTCCGAGACCAAATTTCACCAGACCCGAACGACCCCAGATAGACTAACCCCGGACCAACCGACCTTTTCCCTCCCCTTTTATTTTTATCTTATTTTACACGCAAGGACAAGACACAACAAACCAATGACATACAAAAGCGAACACACCAACCGACCGACCCAAGACCGGCCAACCCAACAGACCGACCGACCCACGATCGACCGACCAACACAAATACACAAATAAGACAAGACACACACACAACAAAGCAAAGACGAACGACCACCCGACCAAAGACAAATTGACCCCAGACCAAACGACCCCAAACCAACCGACCCAAGACCGACCGACCAACACAAACACACAGACAAGGACAAGACAAGACAGACCAACAGCCGAACACAGACCTCCACATATGGCAGATGGAGTGCTGGGAGAGTCCGCGAGAACGACGCCGGACTGACCAGCCACAAAGCGGGACTAAGAAAAAACAAAAGGACTGTGAAGAAATAGAAGTACTTGCCTTCAGGCCTTTAAACGGCACAGGGTGTGGCTCGCACGACCTTCACCTCGGCAGATGTTAGGGAGGCATAAAGTCAGAGGCAACCCTCCTGCCTCTGCGTCTCGCTCTACCACATCGCATAACGGTGGCTGTTGGCTCCCGTTCTCGAGCCCGTTCTGTCTCTTCTTTTTGACGGAGAACATTTTCACAGAACGTCAGGATAGCCGTCCATGACATTTCGTCCTTAGGCAGGGCACGAACTACCGATGGCAGGGACAAGTCTGGTCCTACCACGGCGACTAGCTCTGCACGTTGGTCTTCCCAGGCAGGACATTCCTGTAGGGTGTGCATAGCTGTATCAGTGTCACATAAGTCACAATGGTGACATCTGGTCGTCGGTTCGCGCCTGGCAATTCGGCATAAGTAGTCGCCGAAACACCCATGACCTGTCAAAACTTGGGTCAAGCGGAATGTCAGCGAACCATGTGGTCTGGTTACCCATTCCTTTAACCTCGGGCGGATCGCTTCGACGGTCGTGAAACCTGCACTGGGTGTCTCCAGATCTTCGGACCACCTCTGTAGGACCTCCTCCTGAAGGTATGCCCTCTGAGCCTCGACTTCTCTGGGAGCAGTCCTCACGCCTCTGTTCATCCTCTCAGATCTCCACGAGTACATGACGGCGTTGGACAGAGCTACTGACTCCCAAGGAGGGAAACTCGCTAGGAGGCATGCAGCATCGTGAGAGACTGTCCGATAGCCGCGGATAGTTCTTACAGCCATAATCCGTTGCATTTTCCTTAGCACGGCGACGTTCTTCGGCGATAGGGCTTCGTTCCATACAGGAGCTCCGTATAGCACCATCGACATACCTCCTGTCTCAACCCATAATCCAACTTATATATATCAGTGGTTTTTCCCGGCCATCTTATATAGTTTTCTTAATGTCCAATGTCGAAAAATGTTAATAAGTTCGTTTTCACCTTACATAGAAACACATTAAATATACAGAAAGTAAATAGATAAAAAATACGACAGTTTATCTGTTCGTAAACAACATGGACATTTATACATAAAGAAATAGCTCATCTGTCCGTAACAATTATCATTTGTACTATAGAGTGAATCAATATGTGAACGATGGTGATATCTGGAATTGACTCATCTCTGTGCATTAACTAAAGACGATCGTGACGTGTAATGTATTCTAAATATTATACATGTATTTAAAGAGATAAACCAGTTCGAGTTTCTTGCCGGTTCTTCTCGATAGCTAGGTTGTTTTCCGAACCGGTGGTAGTTTTGACTTTCATAGTATGTGCGTCTTCATTTTGATTTGATTTTGATTACCTATTACAGGTGAAAAATAGTGAAGAGCAGAAACAATTGGGCATGAAGAATATGTTAGGTGCCTTTGTAGTTCTCGGCGTCGGTAGTCTAATCGGCCTGTTTATCTCTATCATCGATATGCTGTGGGGAGTATTTAAACGTTCTGTTAAATATGGCGTAAGTATTTTTTTTTTAATAATTCACCTTCAAGGTCTCCTTTTTTTCCTTAAAGTTTTCCTTAAAGATTAATATAATAACGAAAAATGCTACTTTTAAAGTGGTGATGACTGGTATAACTAGTAGATACATTTAGATATTAATACCGACCTTAGTCTGGTCCCAGGTAATATCGAATAGAAAAGTAATTTAACCAGAAATGTAAAAAAATAAAAGGAAAAGAATAAAATATCGAGAAAACGAATACTAGTGGGCGCCCAGTGGTCGACATTCGACCATAGTTCATTGAATTTTTAAAGTTTGAACTTTATTAGGGTTCTTTTATCAATGGCAGCGACTTCAAATATATAATTAGGTAGTTCAAATATCAATATTTCTTATTTAATTCGGTTAATTTAATAATTAAGTTATTTTTCGCTTAGTGCCTTATTAGTTTTTTACATCGAAAACGGTTTATTTCTTTTTGTAAAAAAAATTATTTCCCCATTTTTAAGTGTTCATAAATATATCTGGTTTGTAATGGGTATAATAAATCGGTTCCAATTTCACAAAAATACGTAGAGACGAAGTGGGTGACAATCAAATAAACGATATTTCACCCTCTTAGGGGTTGAATATTTTCTTCAAATTATTATGGGACCACCGCTGAATATAACTAATTCAAATAAAAAAAGAATCATTAAAATCGGTTCATAATTTGCGGAGATATCGATTAACATACATACAAAAAAATACATACAACCGAACGTAGTAACCTCCTCCTTTTTCGAAGTCGGTTAAAAAATACATACAGTCGAGCATAGCAACCTCCTTCGCAACCTTTTTTGAAGTCCGTTATTGACAGATGTCAAAATGTCTTTTTTATTTACATGTGTGTATATGTTGTGTAAAATTGAAGCAGTAGTGTGAGTAATGCATATTTTAATTAATTTAATGTACTTCTAATGCATTTTATATAAAATAAATAGCTTTCTGCACTTCTCCTCCATATAAACTTTAATTATGCTAAATGTCACGTTCATCCATTCACGCAATTCTTTTAAAAAGGGATACAAAGTTTTGGCTTCACGTATTAATATATACCCACTAGTTTTGAAAAATATATGTAAAAAGTAGAAAAAATGACATTCAGAGTTGATACTGTAAAACGAGTCGAGATAAAGTAAAATTGTCAAATAAACTTTTGAAGAGTGTTAAATATACTTCAAATAACCGCTTGCTTATTACTATGATAGCTTAAAATCTGAAAATGTAAAAAAAAACCAATGTATTTGATACATGCTTTTTAAATGGAAAAAAAAGTACTTAAGATATAAATTAAGAGCTAAAATTTTGAGGGTATTTTTTATTCGGCAACTAGAACGATATTTCAGAGTGTCATCGAAAAAAAGTAGGCGTTTCGAATGAAATTGAACAAATGAAAATTTTAAACAACTTATATGAGCAATATTTCTCTGTTATAGAGATTTAAATTATCTAATGTGTGTCTACAACAACAATAAAACGTTTTTTATAGGTAATGCTTTTTCGAAAATTAGCGCACGTAGGACATGATTACCTCCTCAATTGAAACAATACATTAATTATTTAGTTTTTTATTAATTTACTTACATTTTCAATAAAAATACAAAGTTTTGTTCAGGCAATTAGTTACTTTCCAGATATTTAATGTTAAATTAATATATAGATTTTTACAAAATTCATCGACTTAATTTCACGTCATGTTTTTGATGATTATAATGGTTATACAGGTCGACTGTTTAGCCGCTAGGAGTATTCTAAGATATGACACTTCATGATCACATTTAACATATAAAATAATAATATTATAACAAATTCTAATAAATAGCAAAAAGAACCTTAGTTAAAGTTTGTTTTAAAACTTTCAAAAGTATGGGAACGATACTTTTAAACGTAAAAAGATCAGGCCTAACTTCAATGAGCAATTTTAAAGGGGTCCTTTTCATTAATCCTTGCGTTACTGCTTATCGTGGGAACGCCGCACGGTCGTACAATGGGAAGCGGGGCGCGACCCGAGGTGCGGGAGGTAGACCGGACAGCGTGACTGGGCGTGATTCATTTATTACAAGAGATCTCTATTGCGTAAATCACCTGATGTTGAGTGTATATGAGTTTTACGTTTCTTGAGATAATTAGGTGAAATGTTAAGCACCTATTTTTTTAATTGTTTTAGAACTAGAAACGACTACAGGTTATCCTGTAAAAATAGTGCTAGCGACTAAACAGTCTCCCTGTATACAAATAAAGTGTTACAATATTTAATTATTTTACAATAACTCTTGTTACAGACTTTTTTTTTTTTTTTTCTACAATGAAGAAGAAGAATGAAAACAATGAAGTCTTTAATAGTATGCAATACATGGAGTTAAAATGATATGTTTAGATTATTAGTTGTTGCAATAATGATCACATCTATGATATCCGCGATATGGATTGCCGTTTAGAAAGGACTTATATGCCATCCATAAAAATCGTCTTCCTCGTCCGCTTGAATTGAAGTGCAAGCATACTGGCTTCCATAATGTTCCAGGTTGGAACGTACGATCAGGGAGAACTTCAAAGCGGAGTCAGTCATTTTAGGCGTGACAATCCACGGGATATTAGTTATTTTACTATCCGTAACGTTGTTTATGTCCAGGTAGAGGTTCAAATAAGTGTTTAATATTCTGAAATATACTCTGTTATTATCCCAAAGCGGTTCGAACTTCCATTCATTACTTTTCAGATCACCATCACATGTACTATATTTACCGTTCTCATCTTCGTAGATGCCGAGGGACGAGGTATTGAACTCTCTTATATACTTTATTTGCACGCTCTTATCGCTTAAAATTAGTTGAAACTCTATTGGAAAGTAATCTTTGACTATGCTCTTTCCGAACATATCCCACAGCTTGTAAGCGAACGCGACGGTATTCTTTTGGCTTTCGTTCAGCAGTCTATTGATGACATTGTCAATGACGTCTCCTTTGCCTGACCTTTGCAAGGCGAAAGTCTTTAACACAGCGCCTTCGTAGTCGCCGGCGAGAACTCTGTTGTACAACGTATCCGGTGCAACTTCATACTTGCTAGTTAGAAGTCCATTGTTAACTACATCTTCGAGTATCTCACTGTTCATTGGATTCGCCACTACAGATGTCACCATCACAGCGATGAACATGAACATCGTTGCGGCCATTTTGTATGACATTAGACTAGCAACGTAATGCGGCCTGAAAAAACAAAACCTGTTAAAAAAAAACAAATATTATTTTATTATTAAATAATAATTAAGTATTTAAAATACTATTTCATCCATTCATACACAATAACATCAAAAAGTCGAAAACATATATAAATTGAAAGAAAGTCTCGTTCCTTTCCCTTCAGTTCACAATAACAAATATATTACTCCGTATGTCACAATAGCTGTTATTTCCCTGAAAGGTATTTAAGTATACATATTTCCTGATTAACTCGAACAAAAATATATGTGACCTATATATGTTTTGATACTAATAACTTGTACTGTTCGAATGTTTATTTATTTCATTTTTGTGACTCAAAATTCGTTACAACTTAATAAAAAGCTCTGTAAACTGAACATACAAAATAATTTTATAACTCAAAACTTTTTTTTAAACGAAAACCTATAACTCAGATTCCCTCTTCTGTCCCTTTTGAGTAGGACTTATCGATTTGATACTGTTTGCAATGACAATGAACGCTTTACTGATAAATTTTCGTTTAACTATATCATAAACAATGTGAACAAACTGGATAGAGTGATACTGAAATCAAGTGTTGCCAAGATGGTCGACTAGGATTTTTGCTGGACATAAAGGACCTCAGAGCATTATTTAGGCTTCTCCAGGGAGGCTAAGGTATAAAGACTAAGTCAAACAAAGGTGATATAAAATCAGTAAGTAGGTAATGAAAAGATACAATTGTAAAGAGTCCACGGCTAATATATACACATAGCTACCATGAAATAATAAAACTAATTTAATGTGGCCGAAGTCGTGTACATCAAACGCTGATACACCGCGTCAAAAGACGAGGGTTCAAATCCTTGCGAAATAAATCGGAGTTTTCGACGACGGAAAACAACGTGACGAAACCATAGCATAATTTTAGTTTTATTAAAGTGGGGAAATCCATTATGGATACCCACTCTCACGGGGGAGAGAGTGGGTTATGTCCGACTCGCACGGCCTAAAACTCCACGGTTTACGCTAATCACCTTGGAGAGCCGCCCCACGGTCCGCCCGGCTGAAGGTGACCGCCGGACTCCGTCCTAATAGGGAGACAGAGTGGGTACATATCTAGGCTTAGCGTATTTACTATCTTAGAACACATTGTCATTTGATATCATATATTAGGTCCAAATGATCCAACAAACAGACTATATTTATTAAAAAAAAACAATTAGGGAGACAGAGTGGGTACACACCTAGGCTTAGCGTATTTACTATCTTAGAACACATTGTCATTTGATATCATATATTAGGTCCAAATGATCCAACAAACAGACTATATTTATTAAAAAAAAACAATTTAGTTATAAATAAACTTTAAAATATCACTCACCCGGAACTGTTAGCAGTCGCCGTCTACTCTGGAATGATATCCACAGGACGTTTCTCCTTATAAATACCATTTCGTGTTATTGTGGTACGATTTCCCTAACGTTAATGATAACGCGTTGGAAAATACCCGTTATGTAACCCTATATACTCATTGTATATAGCAGAGGTTCTCAATCTATTTTCAACTGTTTTTATAAAAGAGGACAACAACAATCTCGTTGTATTCTTTTTTAAATAATTATTACCGCCAAACTTTTTTATTTATAAACCAATTTTAAAATTATTCTTTTATTGAAAAAATAGGAGTGATTAAAAAACAGAATAATTGGATTGTTTTCCGATAACAAAATATATCTATACAGGGCGGTGATCACTTATCATCACATGACCCGTCTGTTCGTTTGCCCCATATAATATTAAAAAAAACCAATGGTATTTCACCGAAATCCAGTAACAGTCCCTGCAGGGTGAAGCATCTTGTATCGAATACTTAATAATTAGCTACCAGGAAAGCATATTATTGATTTATTGTGGTTAAACCCGTTTTAGTACAGTATGTGTACCCTATATCGTAGGTACCTTTTACCCTTACGTGTTTAAATCAAAATCAAAATACTCTTTATTCAATTTTAGCCCTGAGAAGGCACTTATAAACGTCAAAGCTACCACCGGTTCGGAAAACAACCCAGTCATCGAGAAGAACCGGCAAGAAACACGATCTGGTTTATCTTTTCATAATAACTAACATTTTTTTTTATTATTGCAAGTGACCAGTTTGTTATGGTTTCTGGTATTTACATTATGTCGGTCTTTTACTAAATCCAGATTATCTAAGTTTTTCCGGACGTACATCAAATTCTCAAGAATATATATGAAACTAATATTTAATATAAATGATATTTAATTAATGCATTGTATAGATATGCGACTTTTTATTTGATAAATATATAGAAAAAACCCTTCATTGTATTTTACGTGGAAAATACGTTTACGTAAAATTATATTATTAGTACAAACATTTTTTCCTTAAAAAAAATTATATGACCATATATATATAGTAGAGGAAAGTGACGAAATATGGAATAACTTTTTGTTTTTTACGCATAATTTGCACAAATGTTATTGTAGTGTATAAATATATTAATTACTAGGTGACCCGTGCAACTTCGCCTGCACCAAATCGGTTATCACCGGTTTCAATTGTATTTGGAAAAACCTAAAACCCGATTACAGACACACATAAAGTTTCCAATTGTGAATTCAAACTATCAAGGGACTCACTCAAACATATACCCAGATAGTATGTGAGAAATCTTTTAAAATAAACCTAGAACCCATTCGTAACATCATCTACGGGGTTCAATTAAGATAAAAACTAAACTACATATATTGGCGGTAATCTAAAAAAAAGCTTGAGGGGTCTATGGAAAACCCGGTTGGAACGAAGTTCCTTTCCCTGTTTTGTATACGTTTACTATATAGTCAGTATAGTTTACATTATAAAATATCAAATTGATAGAGTTAAATTGTAAATTAAACGATAAAATATATTTATAAAATAAAATAATGATAAATTAAACAATGTGTGATCTCGGATAATCAAGTTAATAAAAGTTAATTTATCAATAGGTAATCCGTGTACCCTATATCGTAGGTACCTTTTACCCTTACGTGTTTAAATCAAAATCAAAATACTCTTTATTCAATTTTAGCCCTGAGAAGGCACTTATGAACGTCAAAGCTACCACCGGTTCGGAAAACAACCCAGTCATCGAGAAGAACCGGCAAGAAACACGATCTGGTTTATCTTTTCATAATAACTAACATTTTTTTTTATTATTGCAAGTGACCAGTTTGTTATGGTTTCTGGTATTTACATTATGTCGGTCTTTTACTAAATCCAGATGCAATGCGTCAACTGTCATTAGCCTATAACTATTCGTCTAAGAGCTAGCAATGGTTTCGATAGCGATTTTAAATAAACCAGATTTTTTATATCTTTATGTTCTTCCGAACAACGTGCGGTCTACTTGGTTGCCGGTAAACGATGTGTTTATTAGTGCATATCGAACCTTAACGGGCAAAGATATTGATTTTTAAATAATTTTCTAATGTTTTGTTTATCTCTAGCTTTGAAACGCCACTAAAACATCAAATTAGTATTGCCACACATTTTTATTATTAACAATAATATCAGATGTATTTTTATGTAAATATAAAGTAAATTTTCAAAAAAAAGTATTAACCGACTTCAAAATCAATCAAAAACACATAAGGCACTAAAAAGCGGAAAATAAATAGTTTATCAAATTAACCAAATTAAATAAAACATATGAATATGTGTGCTACCTAGAGATGTATTGGAAATAAACAATAATGTTCACAAAACTACGTTTACAAGGCCGTCAAAACTTTTGAAGGAAAGCAAGTTCTGACCATGAAAAGGCATTTAAGCTGACCAGTATAATTATGGCCAAATCTGATGATTGAGGATTTCTTGGTAGTGAATATCATCCTCAAATAACCATTAATATGGCCAAGTTAAGAAAAAATATGATAACGCAGATGTAGCATACAATTATGTACGTAATAATTATGATAATACTTCCGTTAGAAATGTTATTGTGGTACGATTTCCCTAACGTTAATGATAACGCGTTGGAAAATACCCGTTATGTAACCCTATATACTCATTGTATATAGCAGAGGTTCTCAATCTATTTTCAACTGTTTTTATAAAAGAGGACAACAACAATCTCGTTGTATTCTTTTTTAAATAATTATTACCGCCAAACTTTTTTATTTATAAACCAATTTTAAAATTATTCTTTTATTGAAAAAATAGGAGTGATTAAAAAACAGAATAATTGGATTGTTTTCCGATAACAAAATATATCTATACAGGGCGGTGATCACTTA
>MU160000.1:0-18692 GCA_015888305.1 Antheraea pernyi
CTTGATGTTACCACTTCTGTTTGACTGAAGGGACAAAATAACTGCAATGTTTATTTACTGGTATTTTGTGTTAATTACTGACATCAAGACACTAATAAAGGGAATAGCTATATAAATTTTATTGTATATTGTATTTAATCATATAAAATAATTCATACATATTTTAATTTGAATTTAATGTTAATCGTAGTTTATTTTACGAAACGTTATTTATGTATTTAAATTATTACAAATTCCTTAAACTGCAAAGTGTTTTGATAAAACTGTAGAACTGCTTTTAATTATTGGAATAAATTAACGTAACCGTTATATAATTCATTTATTTAAAAGGGTAGTTAATCGCGTTATAAAATATTTTTTTAAATGCGTATATTTTTTTTATAGGTTACATTCATCATTTTAATTTGAGACTTTATTGAGTAATTTTTCCATTGCTAATTTTCAGTATTCCATTACTCTAACATAATTAAAAAAATAAAACGTTCAATTCGCATATATTACCCACTTATTTAATGAATTATTAATTAATAATTAAAGTTTATTCATGTGTAAACACATTGTTGGTAATCGTTTTAATGTATATTTTTTATCTTTACTTTTTGTCCGTTTTTACCTTCGATCAACAATAACTAGATAAAGGGTCACGTACAAAATTGAAGCTAAAATCTGTCCGCGTAAATATATACTTATGTGTAACTATTTGTTTACTAAAAAGGCAGAAAAAAGTTTTAAAACAGTTTTAATTTCAACCTAATTACAACCATAACACCTAGTAATAAAGTCAAATGTTCAAAATATTATCTAATATTTATGATAAAACGAGCAAATTAATAAATTACTCCCCTCATAAATGAAAAGACAACATAAACAACCTTTTCACCTTAACACGTAATGAATAAAGTACGTTATCCCGTTAATGTGCGTGTTTGTGCGTGACGAGGCCAAACATTTGTAACAGGTTTAAAATCGGTAATTTTGTTCAAAATTTGATATTATTTGTTAGTTTAAAGCTTAAAATATAATTTATTCAACATGTATTTAGGGAAAGTAAGACACTCCGGCCGTTAAATAGCTTTTTCGGGTATTATTTTTGCATCTTTTGAATACACTGCGGCATGTAAAATGGATTTACGTTGGCTGTGTTTCAAACAACCTAAACAAAATAAGGATTTAGTTTATACTAGCTGTTAACCGTGGCTTCGCCCGCTGTGCTATCACCAAAACGGTTACATCGATTTTCACGGGACTTTCAATGGTAGATAACGAACCTAATAAAAGGTAATTGTGGTTATTCTATTTTAGGCTAGCTGTTACCCGCGACTTTGTCTGCATGAAATTTAGCAAGACTTCAACTCATTCTTTATTTTTAATAATATTATCGGTTTATTGTTTACAATTCGACATTATAATTATTAATAACATTAATGATATAGAGGTCTTCCTAATAAGAGTATTACGTAAAGAGTTCCATAATACAATTTGTTGCGGAACAGACAAGCGTTTATTTTTTGTATAGTCACTAAATCTTAATTATAATAAGTGTAATGTATATTAAATGTAATGTAAATATAAATCTTTATAATAATATTTTTAGTTATTGTTTCAATAGTTCCTTATACAGTGTAAGTGAGCACTGAGGTAGTTATATGGTTGGTTATGGTTCCAAATATTATGCTGATGACAAACCTCATTTGGCACGCTCTTTGTATTTATATATCTAATGTACACGTTACATGTTACTTTTAGTGGCGTGCGCGTCGTACTTACAATTGTCTTTAAAGAGCGTTTCTGTAATTGTACATAGTCTCACAATTCTATAATTCTTTAATTCGATTTTAAAAAACGCGTGCGCAGCTGCGGGTACAGCTAGTGATAAATAAATATCTGCTGGCGCAATCATTACGCAATAACTACTGGATAAATTTCAATCAGATTATTTTTAGTCTTGCTTCTTAAACACTTTGTTCTTGTCTAAAAATTTGGTTAAAAAGCAATATGTGTCTATTTAAATTTTCGCTAATGTGTATATGTGTACTTACTTATACTATACTATACTTACTACTATACTTTGTTATATTTATTATTCATTTAGTCTATCTATACTTATATTATAAAGAGGTAAAGTTTGTGAGTTTGTGTCGTTGTGAAGTTGTAGGGGGTAATCTCAGGAACTACTGGTCCGATTTGAAAAATTCTTTCAGTGTTTTATAGCTCATTTATCGGGGAAGGTTATATATCATGCTAAGACCCATAGAAGTGGAGCAGCAATGAAGAATGTTTCAAAATCGGGGTATTTTTTCCTGTTGAGAGCTTCCGCTGCGTGTTAGCGTTAACCCAAAGTAACTATTCCACGCGAACGAAGTCGCGGGTTGAGGTTAGTTATGGTATATGTAAATAACACTAATCGTGTATTATTTATTGTATTATTTTCCCAACATAATTACTTAAAATTGGGGTAAATTATCTTATATTGAATGTGCTTTAAACATTAAATTTGCTAAACCGATATTGAAAATTCTTTTACCAATAGAAAGCCACGTTATTTGTGATTGTTATATATTATGTTATATGTATATTATGGTAATGTTATATATAGAGCGCGGTGTATTTAATACTTAAGTACCCAAACTTTTTTAAAGCAAGTATTCAATACGTGTTTAATTTTTTTGTAATAACACCGTTTTGTTTTTAGATGGTCCAGGGTTCCAAATTAATTTGGCACAGTACTCAATTATCTCGCGGAATACGATACACCATTTTTATGGCCCGCAAGACGAACCAGCCTCAGTTACTATTCTATATGCGTTGATCTGCGTAAAAGTGTAACGGCATAAAAATAACTACGTGAAAAGTATGATCTCAGAAATAAAACAGTAAACAAATATATTTAAAGAAATATGATAGACGTATAAATTTGTATAATATATTTATTGCACATAGAATTCGACAAGCTAAAAACTTGTATATTCGTAAACTATACGTAGGATAACAAAAATATAACTTACGAGATTTTATTAACAGACAATTCGCATTAATCTTGAGTTCAACTGTACATAAATATATATTTTTAAAACAAGTATTTATACAAGTGCGTTTAAATGCTTTTTTTTATGTCATAACTGGCAAACGAACTTGTGGTTCACCTGATTTTAAGTGATCACCACCGTCCATAGACACTAGCAACACCAGGGGAGTCGCAAGTGCGTTGCCAGCATGAATATTGGGGAGGGGTAGGGAAAGGGGAAGGAGGTGGTCCTCCGGCGCTCTCACTGACCGAACGAAACGCAACAATGCAAGCACTGTTACTTCACGTCGGTGTACAAGTTAAAAGATATAAGTAGTTATTTTGTGTAATGCAGTTTAATAGAAACATAGTATATAACCGCATCAGCACTAGATATGCTTCATTTGAATCTAATCAAATACGATACGCTTATAGAAAAACCAACATTCATATTTGATAGATTTATTAAAGAGAAAGTTGTCCTTAGAGTAACGATAGTCACGCCCTTATACGTTCCTATTTATCATTTCGTTATTGTAATTAATCTCAAGTACACTCAACCGTCACAGTGACAGGTTGAGAAGCTTCAAGCTTTTAATAAAATTATCCTTTGGTAAAGAAAAAAACGAAGAATCTTAAGATATTATTAAAAATATTTTTGTAATTTTTCTATTACCAGCGACGACATATTGTCGATACGTTGTCCCGCCCTGATTATGAAAAAAATCTTGACAAATTATATACTAAAACCTTCCCCATGAATCACTGTATCCACTAGTGTAAACCGCATGAAAATCCATTCAGTAGTTTTTGAGTTTATTGCGAACAGACAGACAGACGGACGCGGTGGGGGACTTTATTTTATACTATGTAATGATAATGATGAATATTTGTTTAACATATTACTTTATAATTTATTAGCTGTGCCCGCAACTATATTCGCGTGGAACCTTCTGTAAAAAACAGTGCTTAATAAAGTCTTCTGAATGTATTACTTACTTATCTAATTTTCTCTCGTACTTACGGCGTGTTGTCATTAAAATTACAATAATTTTTAATAGAGTGGACCGATTATAATGAAACAAAGACTGAGTTCTTCTCGAAGATATACTTTATGATCTTCTCGGTATGGTTTTATTGTGACCTAGTACTTTAGCAGTGATGCGTGTTCATACAAACAGACAGGCAGACAGACATTTCTAAAAATGATTGAAATGACTTTTATTACTTCTTTATAGACACCTGCAACAATTGTTTTTCATGAAAATCGAAAAAGTACAGACACGCTAGACTTACATTTTTATTATATGTATAGATTAAAAACTTTAAATACATGTCGATGAATATAGGCTTCTCTGGGCATTAAAAAGTTATTCGAAATATACATAATTACCATTGCATCCTTTTACATAGAATAATAAGTTGCGAACCGTCATCTAATAATACAACAGAGAAACAAAAATAATCGCCAAAAATTTGAACCATGATTTAATTCAATTTTGAAATGATGATGGCTTAGTTGATAGCGTGTTCGGATACAGCGTCGAACGACATCAGCTGTGGTGCGAACCATGGTTATTCGAGATAGAGCATGGGATGCCGTTCCTGCATTCTGTGAGTATGTCATGACCAAAAAAGAAGAAGCCGAACGTGAGAGGGAGAGATCGGCCGATGCTCCTGCTTCTCGTCGTGGAAGAGTCGGTCGAGGAAGCAGACGTGGCGGAGGACATTTTCACCGCTTGCCTCTTTAATAACCCTCCAGGCTGCAGGCACGGGAGCGCCTGTTGCCGAGTATTGGAGGCCCCGTGATGGAGGAGCACAGTTCGCTAGAGGTGAGGGTCCCCGTACTAACATCTTCGGGTGACCCAAGCGCGTGATCAGGGTTAGTGGAGGTAGGTATGCTTGTCTCGCAACTCTTTTCAATCTACGCGCCCAGCTGCTCTGGTGTTTTATCCGGTAGGAATCCGGCGTAACCCTCTCGCTGTCCTCCGGCAGTGGGAGGTGTATCCTATTTAGGATTTTCCCTGATTAAAAAAAGGGTTCGAACCCTTGTAGATGAGTTAGAAATTTCGATGAAGAAAAACATAGTGACGAGACGAAAACATAGGGGTAGAGCTTCATTAATATCGACTTAACTAACTACCATCCTCATTTTGAAAATTTATCACCAAGCACACTGTGTTAGGCCAGCTGCACTTGAGACCCGATCCCCCTGTAGGTTTAGATGTTTACCATTTTTTTGGTTTTTACTCATAAGTACTAGAAAACATATTTGACTACTTGAAATTTTACTATTGAAAATAACGAAACGAAAAAAAATATTTTGCACGATATGAAATTTTTGACTGAAATATTGTCATAACAAATTTATTCCTCAGAAAAGAAAACATGTTGTGCCAAACCTACTTAGGTGGGATAAGCGTAAGAAAAAGATTACCGAGCTTGTTCCTCGATTCTCTTAAATTCTGATTCGTCGTGTTTTTCCGACTATCTTTTCAATTCAAGAAGTCGGTAATCTTTATTCCTATATCAGTAATTAATATGCATGTTATAACATACTTATAATATGCTTTTACCAACAACAGTAGACGTGACACCAACAATGATGGTTCATAACCGTTTGTTCAAACATAAAACGAATTAGATACACGAGTGCAGCAACTTAGGGTCCAATTATCACCTCTTAGCGGACTTCCACTAAGGACACCCACCTTTGGCCTCATACAGGGACTTGATATAGTGACCTACTAGAAACTACTTTCCGTTTGCAGTTAATTGCTTACAAATTGCTTATGCATCATCGATTTGCTCTTTATTGAAATTCGTAATTCCTTACCCTTTATTGAAATTCGTAATTCCCAATGATATTATAACAAAAATCTGTAGACACGTAATATGCGCTTCGACAGCGCCTTTGTTAAAACTTGGCTAGTTAACGTATTTTTGTTGCCTGCCCCGTCAATCCGCACGTATCTAAGCAACATATAACCATTTCTTTTTCACCACCGATATTGAGAATATGCCATCCTACTTCGACATTTTATCATAAGACAGTGTGGCGTGACAGTATTACTCTATGTATGTGTGCGTTATCGTGCCATTTATTTTATCAAAGTATCATGTAGGTAATGTCCGCAGGTTCAAACCCCGGCATGTACCAACGAATATTTCGGAATTCGCGTGCTTTTACTAGTTTCAATTGGTAACACTATCGGCTGACGGTGAAGGTAAACATCGTGAGGAAACCTGAACCTGAGAAATGATCTTGTAGTACTATATAGTAGTAACTATATGTGGGAGTTATATAGAACTATGGATTTCTCAGAGTTTGGAATCACCAATACGTCGTGGACTGGCGTGGTGATTACGCCTATATCTTGGCTTATGGCCCTGTAGTGGGTCTCTTACAGGCTGAATTTTTTTTAAATTATTTATGTAGGTAATGTGTCTACAGCTTTTTCGTTATAATATCATTGGTAATGCAAGGGCATTTTTATATTTACCTTTTAATTTAAGGAAAAATATAAATAGTTATTTAGTGAGCCAGATAAATATGTAACTTATCCCTTGCGCTCTAATAGAGTGTAAGATTTTAACCAGAAGTACATAAAGAACTAAAGCAACAAAGATATAAAATAGAGGAATTACACAAGACGAAGCTTTTTCACTTTATTCCTTCCCTTAAGTTAATGCTAGATTGTAGAAAATTAGGTATAGCAGCATTAGCTCAGAGTAGAGGGTGATATCGTTCCCCAAAGCTACTGCAGCAAGTGGCACTGCTAGACAATATAATGAAAGCAGTTTTTGGATTTTGGATTCATTTGATACCCCTAAAATTCAAACCTAATTGTGTACTTGCTTTGCTATTTTCTGTCATACATACTATCGGCAATATCGTCTTTGGCGAAATATGGGCGATAACATAAAATATTGTAATAAATAAATTAATATTATTGAAGTGAAGTTTCTTATGGGAGGGGTTTGAAACTCTGATTAGTAAACTATTGTGTGACGAAATGTGTTGAGGGCTATGCTATTCAAAAATTATTGATAAATAATTATAATGTTTCCCTGTAATTCGAAAGTTTTACTTCCATCGTGTGCCTTCACGACACACACTGTTTTTGTATAATTTGATTCCATATAGGGACAAAAAAAATTAAACTGAACAGTTAACTTATAGGTGCTTCTATTAATTACGTGTGCTCAAAATGGAAGGATGGTCAAAGGTCGGGCAAAATCTTATTTAATGTAGGAGGGATAGAGGGAGTAAATAAAAATGTCATATGAACTTTTTAATTTACAGATTGTACGTTATTACATACAGCTAAACTATTGTATATGTCCGGTTTTTGACTAGAAGTCGTAGAAGGTATCAGTTTAATACTTATTGACATTAATCAAAGTACAAGACAATATAGAATTATAATTATAGAGTACACATGAGTAACTCCATTGAGGAATCAGATCACACAACATCTTACTAGATCTCACAAATATAGCGGGCATTTAAATAATAGACACCCCTAACACCAAAACAGTAAGCATTGCACGCGATAACCGCATATCACCTGCAAGTAGGTAAAGCTACTGACACACGTAAGCTTCCCGCGGTTTTAAGGAAAAGTTACACCACAAATACCTCGTAAACTTACCCGGTGATTTAGTGGCACGGATTAGGTGTAATGTTTCACGTCAGCCACTTTCCTACGTACGATAAAGTTAATACCAAACAACTGAATATTACATTCTAAATATACCTTCCCTTGTGTACTGCCAAGCGTCTTCACACATCTAAGGTCATTCATTGGTCTAGGAACTTCAAAACATTATAGTTACATTCACTGTTATCATTATTGCATCATTAATTAGCTCAATAAACTCTTCAGAACTATAATTTAGTATTGACCTTTTCGGCCTAAATACGGTTTCCAAACTATAATAGGTAAGGACTGAAAGAATTAATAATTAAGGTAAGGTCCAGAATATAAACATTAAAACTAATGTTTAAGCTCCTCTCATCCATAGCTGCCTCATACCCTAAGAACAACGTTAGTTCTAAGTTTGACATTTGCAAATATTTTAGAATCCGACTTTTTTTTTATTTCTGCAAATATATTCATTCTGCCAAGTTCATTAGATTATTGTGAGAACGCATATAAACTGATTTTAGAGTATGAAATATACCAGGTGAATGTTTAAAGGGTCACGTCCTTCTATCCTGTGGTAGTTCATAGTCATATTTAACATATAAAATAATAATATCATAACAAGTACTAATAAACAACAAAAATAAACTTAGTCAAAGTTTGTTCTAAAACTTTTAAAAGTATGGGAACGATACTTTTATACG
Organism: Antheraea pernyi; assembly: GCA_015888305.1. Taxonomy (NCBI): domain Eukaryota; kingdom Metazoa; phylum Arthropoda; class Insecta; order Lepidoptera; family Saturniidae; genus Antheraea; species Antheraea pernyi. Next base: position 8,358 of record MU160000.1, read on the forward strand.
TAATTAAATCAGGCCTAGCTTCAATGAACAACTTTAAAGGGGCGCTTTTCAAGGGTAATCATCTTGTAACTGCTTACCGTGGGAACTCCGCACGGTCGAACAATGAGAACGGGGGCGCGGGTCGAGGTGCGGGAGGTGGGCCGGACCGCACGACAGGGCGCTATTAATTTATTACACCAATTCGTTTTTGCGTAAATAAGCAGATGTTGAGTATATATCAGTTTTGCATTTCTCGACATAGTTAGGTCAAACATTAAGCACCTATTTTTTTAATTGATTTAGAACGAGAATCGATTAATGATTATCCTGTAAAAATATTGCTGGCGACTAAACAGTCGCTCGGTATAACATCATATAAAACATGTAACATTATCAACATGTATTTGCATCTGAATCTATCCCTATATTTAAGAAGTACTAATTATCAGTAAAAATAAATATACACTCTTTTATTTTGTTATTATCTGTATCATATAGAATATTATATATCACAATAAAATCTCATGTGGATATATCTTTAGCGCTCGCGTTGAACACAAAAAGCAACGTCTTGAGGCGCTCTGGCAACCAATCAGTAGCTATTAATCAGAAAACTTTATTTACCATGGGTATTTCATCGTCAGAATATTTTATCAAAATACTATTTCAAATTATAATCCTTCTAAGTTCGCTCCGGGCTATTTATAAACATAACAGGAACTTATTCACATTTCATATGGAGATTTTGTTTTTGTTTAGATATTTTGATTTACTGCTTGCCAAAAGTTTTAAATTAAGCAATAAATTACTAGTCTGACAAACAGGCGAAGATAAAACAGGTCAGTATCTTACATCACTGCGACAACATTACACATATCACCGCCACACACGTGCACGCATACAAGCTTACACATGCAAGTGGAAAGGGTTTTTTTTTTCCTTTATCAAACTGAAATAGTTTAGAATATTATCCGATACGAAATATATATAAGAGTTGTTGAGATATGTATGCTTGGTACACATATATGTTTCAACAACTCATATATGTATGAATAGTTAGCTTAGTTTAGGTTAGCTCAGATAGGTCGCGAATTGCATGTATCAGGCAACAGCCAAAGCCGAGGTGTGCAGTGCACCCTTGAGCTAGTTGTCAAAATAAAATCGGCTGAGTGCCTTAAGCGCTCGTCTTAGTAGCCCGGTGAAGTTGTTAAGACCTTGCAGGGTCAATAGCGTAGTCAATTCGAAAAAAAAAAAAACTGGTCAGTACCGTTTTCTCCTATATTTGTCAACTGAATTACCTTTTTTTATAGTTTCTTTTTCTTTCTAATTTTTTTACAACGTTTATTTACAAGTACATATTCAGAGTTTTTGACGGGATGTAAGTCTCTCGTGTATTGGCTTTTATATTTCATTCATAATCTTGTGTTATTTACTGTACATTTTGTAATATTGGTGGCATTTTACGTAATATATTTAGGTTATTGTGAACAAGTAAACTGCATCTTGTCAGAACATCGAAATGATCACAAGACTTTTGTAATATTATTATTGCCCACTCGAAAATGGTAGTAATATTCTAGAATTCTTTTTTTTAAATGTCCGTGTTCGTCATACCTCTGCAATCTGCAATATGCGTAAAATACTTAAAACAGTTTTTATCATTTAGAAGAAGAGATTAAATAGAGATAATAATAATAATTCTAAATTACACGTATAGAAAAAGTTTCTACCCCTTTTTATAGCCAAATTTCAGCAACTGGACGAAAACTAATCAATATTAACATGCCTCATAACAATTAGAGCCTATTTTGGTGACAACAAACATTAAAATAACGTGCAATCCTTACTATAATATTATAAATACGAATGGGAGTTTGTTACGCTTTCGCGTCTTATCTACTTAACCAATGATCATAAAGTTTTACATTCACATTGTTCGGCTGAGTGCTTTAAACACTCGTCTTAGTAGTCCGGTGAAGCTGTTAAGACCTTGCTAGGTCAATAACGTAGTCAGTTAAAAAAAAAAAAAACAAAAAAAAACATCCACATTGTCAGGGGTACAGACAAAGAAAAGGATACATTTCATCCCAACCAAAATATTGTTCCCGGGTATAGGTTTATTTTACACTAGCTGTTACCCGCGGCTCCGCACGCGCTTTTTAAAAAATGTATTAAAGAAATGGAAAATTGTGAGTGGGTGTGTACATTACAGAAAAGTTTTTTCAAAAACATTTGTAACTACGACACTCAGTTCAACGGCCGTACACGAATAAAACTTGTATACAACTTCATAGTCAAGCGATAAATATTTTTAAAAACGTGCGAATTATCCAAGGACAGGCAACAAAAACGAATAATTGTTCAAGTGTCCGATAAATGGATAGAAACGGTCTACTTGTAAGAGTCGTGAGGTCAACAAGCGACAACGATCGGCCACTATTGAACGTAATTACATAACTGGCTGAACACCCGTGATTTCAGCAGGTCAATGACATCCCGCACACACTGCAGACTACATCATAATTGATTCTAGACACAGACATGGTATAATAAGGTGAAAGCAATGAGACATATTTGATAGGTTGGAAATATGAGTGACAAGTTCTTATTTGGAATTGTTACTTCAATTGTATAAATTTGTAAGATCGGTTTTAGTTCACTTCATTGAAAATATTAAACCTTTTTAAAAATGATTTTATCAAATTTGTACAAGAGTTAAACTATATTTATAGATTTTATATTTGCTACCATTTTTGAAAATCAAAATTAAAATATCCTTTACCCAATTTAGGCCCTAAGAAGGCGCTTATGAACGTCAAAGCTACCACCTGTTCGGAAAACAACCCAGTCATCGAGAAGAACCGGCAAGAAACTCGATCTGGTTTATCTCTTCAGGTTATATATTTTTACAAAACATAAATAGCTACATTCGTTATTAGTGGATGCACATAGAGGGCATTTTCAGACATCACAATTGTTCACATATCGAATTACAGTTAGGAACATCATAACTCTGTACTCTTAGACCCAGAAAATTAATTATACAAAACTTCTAATAACTTTTACATATCAGGACGATCTAATATTAGATATCCAACATGGTATTTGTTACCTATTATTTAAAAGTTCATAGTTGTACTGTCTCATTAAAGTCTGAAAGAGCTCGTTTTAAAACAATCAGTAAGACGATCTATCAGATTTAAAAGTGTTGCAAAGTTTGATAAACTCATTTTGCATATATTAGATACAACTACTTTTATAGATGGTAAAGCCACGCTGAAGCTATTACTGGTTTCAGTAGGAATGGGTCGGCTCGTCCGAGGTATTACCACCCTCTCACAGAAAACCGACGTGAAGAACAGTGCTCGCATCGTTGCGTTTCGTTCGGTCAGTGAGAGCGCCGGAGGCCCACCTCTCCCCTCTTCCCTCCCTCCTCTCCCTCCATCACTCCCCCGCCCCCTAAACACTAGATGGCTGCTAGTGTCTATGGACGGCGGTAATCACTTAACATTAGGTGACCCGCCTGTTCGTTTGCCGCCTATGACATTAAAAAAAATTACGTGTATAAATAAAATTATACGACAGAGCTATATTGTTCTATATGTTATCGAGTTTTCTAAAGCATGATTAGGTTAGTTATTTATTCATTCAAATGTACACATGTGACAAGGTTATGTGATTCCATATATCATATGTGGATAAGTAGATACTTCTGAATAATACTCAGTTCTTACAAAAAAGGTTTCGATGTTGCAACCTATGCAATATGGCTACTAACTACGGAGACCACTGCTCGCCAACTGTATTAGGAAATTTTATTCAAACATAGTTATTATTTCAATTTATTTAATGATACTAGAAATTAGCTCCATAACCAAATGTATTATGTTACAAAATCATATGTATTTGATATATGTATTACGCAGCAAAGGTATATCCATTATAAGAATAAAACTATATACGTTACACAAAGAGACCATTTAATATGGAAATTAAACTATGCGTTGACAATAAAAATCACATTCAGTTACTTTACGCAATTTAAACTAACGGCCTATTATTATTTAGTTGAATAACTAATTTATTTCTAAATTATAAGGTTCATTGAGCAATCGAATTAAAATACTTCGATGTGTTTTCAAAAGACTATGAGTAGCGTATTATAACTTTGTTTTTATAATTTTAACAACTTCCGAAGAATAATGATTTTAACTATTGTGTTTATGAAATGACTACCAAGGTAAATAGTATTACAAAATTAAAAAAAAGATACCTGACCAGCTTTCTAAACTTAGCTAGTAGTTCATTTTTTCTGGATGAAATATTACGTCCTCTTTTAAACCTCTGAGAACGTGCATGCAAAATTACATGAATTGGTAGAATAGTTAAAGTGTAACAACACAAACTAACTCACTTTCGCATTTATATGAGTAGGGATTTGATAACAATGTATGATAAAAGTCGTTACATAAGGAACCAAAACCGATTTATATTAAATTTAAATACAATAACCCGTTTATAGCGTTGTATTCCTCACTATATATTATAAAACAAAGTCCTCTGCCGCGTCTATCTGTCTGTCCGTCTGTTCGCGATAAACTCAAAAAGTACTAAACGGATTTTCATGCGATTCACCAATAGATAAAGTGATTCATGAGGAAGGTTCAGGTATATGATTTGTCAAAGATTTGTTATTATCAGGGCGGGAGAACGTCCGCTAGTGGGTAGTTAGTCATAAATACCTATGTATCGTACAGTTTAACATATTATACGTACGTATTATACATTGGATATAACACATTCTGTAGTGGTTTCCTTAAGGGTACCCCGTTCCAAATCAATTGATGTCTTGCAATATTTAATTACAGGTGATAAGGTGTCTATCTGTATTCAATCATTTATTATATAAACTCGTCATAGTAACTGTCATTTTGGTTAAATAAAAAAGAAATTAAAATCAGAAACACTTTATTCAATATAGTCCCTAAAAAGGCGCTTATAAACGTCAAAATTACCGACGGTTCGAAAAACAACCCAATCATCGAGAACCGGTGAGAAACTCAATCGGGTTTATCTTTTTAAGGGACATATATTTTAGATACAGTAACGTTACAATCGTTTTTAGTGGATTCATAGAGAAGGATGTCATTTCCAGATATCCCCAACGTTCACATATTGATCTACTCTATAATTAATAAGCTTTTTAACATCAAAACTCGCTTGACAAGTTGCCATGGTGCTTGAATTTACTGTCCGGTAAATCGGTAATGTGCATTGGGACTTTGTTGTAAAACCTAACACCTGTTACCACGCATTACATGTCAGAACGCAAGCTTACCCTCCGCTCACCTCTTTACCCTTTCTTCCTTTTTTTTGCTTCCATCTTGATCACGGACGCAACCCAACGCATCTACGCATATGCCATGCAAAAAATTACAAACTGGATACATCGTTAAATTGTGAACTTGATGTTTTTTTAAATATATATTATAGGAGGCAAACGAGCAGACGGGTCATCTGATGGTAAGTGATCACCACCGTCCATAAACACTAACAACACCAGGGGAGTCGCAAGTGCGTTGGCGGAGGGAGGAGTGGGTAAAGGGGGAGGGGGAAAGAGGAGATGGGTCTCCGGCGCTCTCACTGACCGAACGAAACGCAACAATGCAAGCACTGTTACTTCACGTCGGTTTTATGTGAGAGGGTGGTAATACTCAGGGCGAGCCGACCCATTCATGCTGAAACCAGTAGTAGCTTCACCGTGGCTCTACCACCTACATGTAAATGAACTTGGGCCACCCAGGATAAAATAGTGTATTGAAAACTAATATGTTATTCGCCGCAAGTGACGTGCACTAAAAGAAAGATGCCATTATATAGAACGGTGACTCCGCAAATTTCTTATATCGTTTCCTAAAACCAGCAAACAACAACACCATCATTTAATAAACTGTCACTGCTCTTACTGAGCCTGAAACATGGGTTGACCAGTTTGAAACTGTTTCTAATATTAAAATCATGAAGGTCTTTTACCACAGCATTGTCGATCTAACACTTAATAAGTGATACTCATAAATCGTAACTTGTAAGAGTGTGTGAGTGGCATCAACTGACACTGATACAGTGGAAACCTGCATCAGCCTCCGGATTACGCGTCGGTGATTTTATCAATGTATCGTTCGCGGTGGCCCATCCGGAACGAGTTTGTTTATCTTGAAATATTTTATTGTTTCGATTTAATCTCACCGACAAACGTACTAACGGATTGAAAAGTTCTATTCGGTTCTCCGATGGTAGTATGGTTTAACAACAATAGACAAATTTGATAGTTGTCCGTGATATGAAATTACGAATTTGTCTGTCGCATTACCGATTGCTTACATTAATTTTGACCGAATAGGTGACCAATAAAAATTCATATTTCTTTTTTGAAAATTTCTCATATTTACTCATATAACTTCTGCTTGCAGTATCGCCCGCGTCATTAATTGACAATATGTATAGTTTGGAGATAACCATAAATTTTAATAGAATTATAAATCAAGTAATTATTTCTCCTAAACTTTAAATCAATAACAAAAAAAAAAACTATAATTAAAATTTGTTATTGTTCTATTTTATTAATAAAATACGCTATACGCTATGTAGTTTATACAGACTAAGATAAAGTCAAACTGCAAAACGAAATAGTGAGAACGCCAACGTTCAGTAAAATTTTATTATAGCTTAAAACGAAATATAAAAAAACGATACATGATCATGAGCTTTCTACTCTCCATTAATGCATAACGACAATGTTTACAATAAAGAAATATTATCTGTACAAAAATATAATAAAGAGATAAAATCTATTTGTTTATAGTAGGTAATTTCCAGAACTACTGATCCGATTCTAAAAATTCATTCACTAACCGGAAGCCACATTCCAGGAGATATACTTTTAATTCTATTTATATCAATTTTCATACTGAATACGAATACGAATACGAAATCACCTGCTGTTGTTAGTATTTCATTTTTCTTATGCCAAAGGACAGCAAACAGGCAGACGGCCCATCTGATCTTAAATGGTTACCGTCGTCTATGGACAACTGCAACACCAGGGGCATCGCTGTTACGTTGTCGACCTTGAAGAGCGGGTTTTAATCCCTCTTTGAAGAGCCCCATGTCATAACCCTGGAGAAACACTGTACCAGGTAACTAATTCCACAACGCCAAAGTGCGCATAATATAACTTCTAGAGAACCTTACTGTTGTTGCCATTTTGCTAGGCTTTAGGGTATGTGGATGAGCAGCCAGCCAGCGGCGAGTGGTGCGAGTTTGGAACGGTGATGGGGTTACCATATTAAAGAGTTCTTCAGAACACTCTCCGTTATACATGCGATACAGAACACACAGAGAGACCCTCTACGAAATTCGAATGACTCTAGATCGCATGTCAGCTCGGGATCGTCAACAATGCGTATAGTTCGCCTTTGCACGGAATTAAAAGGAGAAAGCTGGTAGGCAGGAGCACCACACGCACCCCGTAACATCCCTCATAGTGCGGCGTAGGGTTCATCGTGGAGTTTTTTATTCGGTAACAGTCGCCTAAAGGCACCGTCACCGTTGCGTCCTAGTACGCGGTGGGTGGTCGACGCAGCTCGGACCTCCCTCGGGCCTGACAGTCGAATGAGTATTCTTTACTTTCTACTTTAAAAAAAAAGACCGGAGCACCAGCCCAGATGTGCAAGCAGTACTCCACGATGAAATGACATGATTTCACATCGAAACCGGTGGCTAAGTTTACCCAGTTAATGTATTATGTTTGTCTTTATAATTATTACGCTGCACCCAAGCAACAAAAGAGGGCAATGTTTTTGACCGTTGTTCCGTATATCTGTGTACAGAATTAGCCTTTGTTTATTACTTACATGTATTAATTAATACACTTTTTATTATTATAATAATGTAGAGATACGGTAGCGGAAACTGTTTCGGTATACTGTTTTTGGGACGGATATTTTTAATGCGGTTTGTGGGAGGAGTTTATTGGTAGAAATCGTCATGTAAGGGAAAAGCGTTTTGCGACTTCCTCTCTTTCTCTCTATCTCTCTGTCTCCTATAATATACGAGTATGAGTGTTCTAAAATAAGAAATTATTATTTTTTATATGATTCCTTGCTTTTCGTGATGGATGTCTCCTAACGCAAAAGAATTTATCTATAATATACCTACATTGACATACAAAAACCCAAGATACGCACTTAGGGTCTCACAGCCGGCACATAAATGAGTGCATTACATAGCTTTTCTTTAAAAGTATTGTCTAGGCTATTATATATGGCTAGAATATTTGGTTTTTAAAGGCAATATCTTAAATTTTGTGAAAGACTTCTAGGAACTCAGTACTAATACAAACATTATAATAAAAAACAGCCTACAAGTATCTAAGATCAAAACTTGTATTCTCTATAAAAATACAAAACTATTCTCACGAATTATTATGCTTCTTCTATATCTATTTTATTTTCTATCAAAGATTCCTCCAACCCGACTCCAACCAAGCAATAATGTTTTATAAAATTATTGGAAGATAAATGCTCAGGTTACAGACGCAAATGCTTCGTAATACAAATATTCCAAATTGCGGTAGTAACTAGACTCCAAGACATGTTCTTATAGCTATATTGACGTGCCATTACAAGAGCGGTGTCGAATTCTCTTCCTGCTTACGATCCATGTGTGCATACGTTTTTCTATAACATTTATTCGGATGAGAAACGAGATCAACAGATTATAAAAGCGTATAATTATTATCTATCCCAGTATGTTATTTTGAGTAACTTTACTGTTATAATAATAGTATATAATATAATGGTATAATATTGATGGTGGTAGAGCCACGCTGAAGCTATTACTGATTTCAGCATGAATGGGTAGGCTCGCCCGGGATACTACCACCCGGCCACAGAATACCGACGTGAAGTAACAGTGCTTGCATTGTTGTGTTTCGTTCGGGCAGTGAGAACGCCAGAAGCCCGTCTCCCTACCCCTTTCCCTTGCTCCCCCTTCCAACCTAGGCTGGCAACGCACTTGCGACTCCCGTGGTGTTGCAAATGTCTATGGATGGTGGTGATCACTTAACATCAGGTGGCCCACCAGTTCGTTTGCCTGGTATGATATAAAAAAACATATAACAACTCGACATACATACTCTATAATAGCAGTAATAATCAACTAGAAGATTTGTTGTAAAAAAAACAATAACTCTAAAACTAAAACAGTCGAAAAGTTTTTAGTTACTGTTGTTAATCAGCATTGATTTGAGTGAATCAATTATTAAATATATACCAGATGAATGTTTAGACACTAGCTGTATTCTAGGATATGACACTTCATGGTCGTATTTAACATATAAAATAATAACACCAAAACAAATACTAATAAACAACCAAGAAATCCTAAGTTATAATTTGTTCTAAGACTTTCAAAAGTATAGATACAAACGTGCAAATAAAATAATAAGCCCAAGTGGAGTGACCGGTACCAAAAGCTACCTACAATGGGCGAGCCGCAGTTAATAACTTTCGATAATAAAACGGGCAATAAACCCTTTTGTTTTCTTCCAAATAAAATTGAAATCACACGACGGTCATTGACACTGTGCTTTAACATAGACGTGTAGAGGATTGTGTATAATTTTTGTAGTTTTCTAGGTAATTTGTTTTTATTTAACCTATTTTTTAAATTGATTTAGAACGAAAATCGGGTGAGGAGTATCCTCCAGAAATATTGGTACTGTCTAAACAATCACCTGGTATATGCTATGAAGCATTGCGTGTGCCTGTCTGTTAGTTGATACTTGAGTCGCTCTACCTAATATATTTATAATTTTGCGTACGATTCTTCAAACATTATATTTCATAAAATCCTCTTGATAATTACTAATACAACAAAAAGAGAATTAGCCAAATACACACATCAAAAAAGTCTAAGCAACATGCATGATATTACAAATTTTACCATTTATATTAATTAATTTCTAAGTATTTACTCAAACAAAGTGCGTAGGTAAGTAAACTTTTTTGTTATTGATGACATACTGGCTGGTTGTAAAAAATGTGATATTATATTTTGTTTTTTCATAAAATTCAAATGACTGCGAATTTGTTTGAATTTAAGTGCGTTTTAATTGCTACGTTTAGCCTTGATTTTATAATTTTACCAACCATTTAAATAAAGTTAGCGACAAAATTGAATTGTTAGATATTCTTTACGTCATGAAGCGACATCATTTGATGGCAGATGAAATGCAAAGAGCTGTAGGGATGTCGCAAGCGGGAAGTAATCAATCTCAGGAATCTCGACATTTTG
>MU160000.1:29224-39469 GCA_015888305.1 Antheraea pernyi
TTGGGCGGTAATACGTAAGCGTGGAATAGTTATTTTGCGCTAAAACGCAGCGGAAGCTCTGAAAAGGAAAAAAATACCCCGACTTTGCAACATTCTTCATTGCTGCTCCGCTCCTATGAGTCTTAGCGTGATGATATATAGCCTATAACCTTCCCTGATAAATGAGCTATATAACACTGAAAGAATTTTCCAAATCGGATTAGCAGTTCCTGAGATTACCCCTTACAATGTCACAAACTCTACCTCTTTATAATATTAGTATAGATTATTATGATTATATTATTATTATTAGTATAGTATAGATTTTTGGAGGCAAATGAACAGTTGAGTCACCTGATGTTAAGTGATCACCACCGTCCATAGACACTTACAACACCAAGGGAGTCGCAAGTGCGTTGCCAGCCTATTTGGGGGTCTGGGTGTGGGGTATGGGGAGGGAATGGAGAGTGGAGGGGAGGGGGAAGTGTAGGTGGTAAAACTTGTGGTAAAACTATAAAAAAAAATGAAATTTCATTCAAGAGAAAATTTGAACGTGAGAATATTATTGTACTACCAACTCTATGTGGGAAATATATATAACTAAGAATAGGGCTAGTAGGGTTGCGTGATGAATGAGTATGTGCTTTTCCCCAGAAAGAGGCCTTTTGCCCAAAAGTGGGACGCTTATAATCCAGTGTTATCATTAATGTACAATATACTGTTGTATTATGAATATTTAAACTGACAAAAGTTCTATCTTCTTCTTCAATTCTTCCATTATATACCTATACTGTCAACCGACAAAAGGTTTAACCATCCGCTAACCCCGAGTTCAACGGTTAACTAACGACGACTTTTAATCACTTTTCATTGTTTAACAAACATTGCTGTGCTTTTTTTCGAACTGACTACGCTATTTGTCTCGCAAAGTCTTAACAGCTTCATCGGACTACTAAGGCGAACGCTTAAGGCACACAGCCGATTTTATTTTGACAACTAGCTCAAGGGTGTACAGCAAACCTCGGCTTGAGCTGTTGCCTAGTTCATGTAATTCGCGATCTAGCTGAGCTAACCTTTTTTTTTATTGTGGAGAGCCCTCTTGCACAGACATTGTCCTAACCTAAGCTAAGCTATATATTAATAATATTCATACATAAATAAATTACTTTTCTGTGCAGTGTAGCGTGGCTGCGGCCAATGAATACAAGGCAGAAGTTATTCTTTAATTTTGAAAATTTGTTTCATTTCAATATAATGACTATTAATAAGATATTTTCTCAATTATAATTTTGTTTTTATAAATACACAACATTATTAAAGCATTCAAATAGAAAATTATTTACAGAAACTGCTTATTTAAAACTCGTTTTGTGTAAACACGAGTTAGGTGAAAACGTTTATTCATCTATCTGCGCCAATCTCCTAACCCCATAAATTAACCAATTATATAAGTTGTACTTGTTTAGCAGGGAATGACCGACAAAGTATTGAACCGGCCAGTCTCACGCAATATAAGCATTCCACTATCGACCGTTGAAGTATCGACAAATAACAATAAACTTAGTGTTTTAATTTGCACCATTGTTTAACTTCAGGTGATTTGTGTCAGGTTATTGTATATAGATAAATCTACTTTATGTATGTACATATTTAAAAAATAAATCTCGCCTGTTTGCTTTGTATAAACGTGGCATATATCTACTCTAGATTCGATACTAACATTATAAAGTTGAAGAGTTTGTTTGCTTGAACGCGCTAATCTGAGGAACTACTTGTCCGATTTGAAAAATTCTTTGAGTGTTAGATGCCTCATTTATTGAAGAAAGCTATAGGAGGTATATATTATCACGCTAAGACCAATAGGAGGGGAGCAGCAAGGTAGATAGGAAGATAGAGGAATAGAGGTAGAGGAAGATAGGATCAAAATTGGCGATAGCCCAAGTAAATATTCCACGCGGACTAAGTCGCAGGCAGAACCTAATAATATTATAAAGCTAAAAATAATGTTTGTATGTTTGTTTCGACGCGCTGTTCTTTGGAACTACCACTACTCAGATTGGAAATATTATTGCATCTTCTAGTCTATTTACTGGAGAAGGTTATTGATTAACTAACATCACGCTATAATTATTAGGAGTGGAGCAATTACCATACGAAATGTTGGCCCGAAAATATTATAAGCGGGAACGAAGTAATATTGCATGAGTCTTGTAGTGCGGTACAGAGCATTAGGAACCGAATGGGGTTTAACCAACTGAAGAGAATCTAGCACGATTGAGAAGGTCCGAACTGTGAATGCCTATGTTCACGAAATATTATACGGTTTTCTCGCATAGTTGGCGCTCCACCTAACACTCACGCTTTATACGGATTTTTAAAAATCTTTTCTGCTTATAAGCGTGTTGACAATAATGATTTTTTTTAATAAAGCACGTGTAATCGTAGACCTAGCATACTATAAATAGAAAAGTACGTTTCTTCGAAAGTTTATCAATCAATTTCACTTATATTATTATTAGATTCTAATGAAATCGATAAACGAGTTGTCTAACACTGAAATAATCGGTCTTAGTTCCCGAGATTAGCGCGTTCAAACATACAAACTCTTGAACTTTATAATATTAGTATAAATAATAATTAGTATACATGTGAGTTGCCAAAACTTACAGATCAGCCATATCATAGCGGATTTATTGATTTACCGATGCAGTACCTTTAAATTTTATTAATTTCATCCATCGGGCCATGGACGCTCCGGCGCGGCATATTGTGGATTATAACCTAAAGATGGCGATACCGGAATGAAACCGCCATAAAGGCAATAACGTTTTTAAAAAAAACCCGTCATAACATAGTTAAATGAAATCATAAAAAGAATGAAATAAATATATATATAAAAAAAACACTCAATAGATGCTCACAGATACGATTTTTAACTTACACATTAAATAAAACGATAGTAAAAAAATGGTGCGGACCGAGAGTCTACAGATAAGAAGAAAAATAATTATTAATTAAAATATAGATAAGATTTATATAGAATACTCACATAAATCCAAATGCGAATAAAGAAAAAATTATATATAAGTTTATCGACATCAATGCCCGACATTGGTTAGGACCACACGGACTCGATGCGTTTAATATTGCAGCCCACCCTGTACCACGTCGGCTCTGCAATCATATATCGCTTTACTATTAAGATATTACCTTATGGTCGCAAATGTCATATTAATTGTTATGTAGCGGTGTAAAGTAAGTTTGAATTTATGTCGACTACCACGCAATGTGTTACAACTGCATAATGTTTATAGTCTAAACAATTATAATAATACTAGCGGGCCCGGTGGACGTCGTCCAGCTTTGTTAATGAAAACAGCCTATTGTCCAACCTACCATCTACTACCGGGTTCAATTGAATTAAACCATTCTCGGATCCACTGGGAAAATGCACACAAAATTTTATCAGTATCGATCCAGCCGATAAGGAGGAGTTCAGTGACATACACACGTACAGAAGAAATGTATATAGAAAGATAAACTAATGCATTAGTTATTATTTAGTGTGATAAAAAGCCTGAATATCAGAATAGTTATAGAACTAGAGCTTCGAAGTATATGTTATGTACTCATCGGCATGCTACATTTTAAATTCACTGTTACTAGATGCTCCAATACGCAATCTCAACGCTGCACTTACATTTTACATCTAATTTGTGGGGATTTCACGTGAAGCGAACAACGAAAAAAAAGTAAGGTTCTGAAATTCATTCATATTCAGTCTATTTGGACGTCTAGTAGGTATGAATGTGAATGCATCATTATTTTTTTTTCTATCACGTTTATTTGTCAAGTTATGAGCTATTAAAGAACAGTCACACCTGAAATTCAGATTTTTAGGATGTAGTTTTTCGAATTGAACAATAAAATATTAAACACAGTGATTTATATAGCAGAATAATTGCTCTTTTTGACAATAAAACAAAAATTGGAAATACCTTTTTTTTAATGTTCAAAACCGAAAGTAAATTTTTCGAAACAAATTTTTTAAAACTTGGGCATTTTTTTTCTTTTTTTATTACATCAAAACGTAGCTTATCAGATATATATATTAGCCACGCCGGCAATTGCTTCTCTTATATGTTGTTTTATTTATCCTGCTAATTTTATTTACTTTCCCTGTATACATTATGCACTCTATTATGTTTACGTTACTTGTTTTATAATAATATGTATGTATAGGACATATTATATTTCATAATTTTTATTGATATCGCTCCGTGACTTCCATTGGGTTCCAGTTGAAAATCAGCGATAAGTGTTTCTAATAACACTTTAGCATATGTTGAGTTGGATTCCATTTCGTAATGCTGCGACGTGCATATTTTTATCCACTCTTGTATTTTGTAAATAATGCATTATGAATAAAATATTTCCTTCTTTCTTTCTAGTTGACGCATTTGAGCATTCGTTGGTTGTCATGTTTTTCCGTGCCCATATATGCGATCTAAGGTGAAACGAATTAAGAGATAAACTTATATATATACACTTCAATTTAATTGACATTTTCCTTCTTTGTCTGATCCATATTATTAGAAGAAAACGAAGCTAGAGATAAGAAAACCGTCTATACTAATATTATAAAGAGGTAAAGATTGTGCGTTTATGACGTTGTTGGGAGTACTCTCAGGAACTACTAAACCGATTTTGAACATTCTTTTACCAATAGAAAGCCACGTTATTTGTGAGTGTCATAGGCTATATATATCATCACATTAGGCCAATAGGAGTGGAGCGCCAATGAATTTTTTTTTGAAATCGGGGCTTTTTTCCTTTTGAGAGGTTCCGTTGCGTCTTAGCCCAAAATAACAATTCCACGCGTACGAATTTGCGGGCAGAAGCTATTAACTAATTATATTAACTATAATCTATACTAATATTATAAAGAGGTAAAGTTTGTGAGATAGTAGGGGGTAATATCTGGGGAGTCGGAGAAAATGGTCGAACGAAAATGTTTCTTACGAACACTGCCTTAACGATGAGAGATATATGATTGAGTTTTAGAGAAAAGTTGTAGCTTGATAATGCCTATTACCGCCCAACGAAGTGGGCACGGGTCGGCTAGTTATTTATAAGTTACGATTGTAAGTAGTTCACTATATACTACATTGACATAATACTTCTATCATTATTGTCATATATTAAAAACATTATAAAAGATTTTTTTTATATATCATAGGAATTAATGAACAGGTGGCCCACTTGATGTTAAGTGATCACCACCGTCCATAGACACTTGCAACAACAGGGGAGTCGCAAGTGCGTTTCCAGCCTGTGTTGGGGGGGAGGAAGAGAAGAGGGTAGGGGAGGGTAGGTGGGACTCCAGCTCTCTCACTGACCGAACAAAACGCAACAATACAAGCACTGTTACTTCACGTCGGGGTTTCTGTGGGTTGGGTAGGGTAGTACCCCGGGCGAGCCGACTCATTCATGCTGAAACCAGTAATAGCTTCAGCATGGCTCTACCGCCTAGAAAAAAACCTACAGACATAACTAAAATACTATTAGTTATTGGATGACGATAGAGGCACCTCATCATGGTGGCTTGGTTGGACAAGTCCAACGTGTGTCATAGTAGGCATGTTGGAGTCGAAGCTCAATAAAAACATTACACTGTTAACCTCGATAAGTAGCTAGATGCATGTCTAATTTATAGTTTTTATGATTTGCCTTGCATTTAGAAAGAATGTACTTTTCTCCAGGAATGGAAGAAATCTACATTACCTCGGGAGAAACCGCGAACAAAAACTAGTTAACAAAAATATACAAGAGATACATATACATATATGGGGTGTAAGGGGTGTCGAATAACATCTAAGACTTGAGACGTCCAAACCAACCTCACCTGCACGTGTTGCACCCTGCTGAATAACGAACGAGGCAATGGCGAAAGCGGGGTGGTAGGGTTTTACAACCTGACTGGATCGCAACCATCATGTATATGGCGAAAAAGCCCGTCATAGTGATTCGCTTCTGTAGGTCGCGTTTCGGGATCAGCCTGTGCATATCCAGCTCTTCGCAGGCCGGCATAACAGCGGCGACCGGCGATGGATAGTGTGTCAATCAGTGTTGGCCGTTGTTTTTGGATTGTACTGTGCTTACCATCAGGCACAGTACAGTCATTTTGCCGTGCTACAAAAAAAAAAGATAGAAATTGTTAGCTCTATAATACACTTAAAACATGGATATAAAATTTATTGTTAAGAGCATGAATAACCAGGATATTGAATGTAAATCAATCCGTGGCGCTATAGGGATAAAAAGCATAGTTATGGATCACAAAATAGTCATTATTGGTCACGATTGTGGGCAATATTTAAAATGTTTAATGCACACTTCTAATAGAGTAAATACATAAATGATTCACGTGTGCGGCTGCATTAAGTTTTTGATAAAACAGTGCATAGGCACTGTGTAATGTCAGTACTCCAATATAACTTGAAATCTGTCCATCCTGAAATGATTATTAGCTGTATAAACCTTTGAAGTATCTGCCCACTACACTGAATCATGTTACGACCACGAAGATAAACCAGATCGAGGTTCTTGACGGTTTTTCTCGACGACTTGGTTGTATCCCGAACTGGTGCTAATTTTGGGGGTTACACGCGCCTTCTTAGGGTCCAAATTAAATAAAATATTTTTAATTTGATGGTAATTAAATAAAATATTTTTAAATTTGATGGTAAATATATATGTAAATTAATATGAAACTACACCCACTGAATCACTCCATCATCGACCTATACCGTAGCATGGCATAAATGGATCGACATATTATTCCCGATTATATACATTGATACTGTTCTGTTATCTTTCGTTTCTGATACGTTTATAACAGGTTCATAGTATGATGGTGTATTGGCTCGAGACCTTTAACGAAGATTTCAATTATTGATCATTTTAATATCTAATTAATTGGCGACAAGTAAATTCTCTGTTGTTAACTGTCGTACGCTCGTGTTTATTTATACCTGAAGGAAAACGATGATTATAGCGAAAATGTAATAGCGTGACATGTCTTCCTCGTAAATAAATAATATTTACACCAAGTTTCAGAAAAGGTTTTCTGCTTTGCCAGATTCAGTAAAAAGTTATTCGTAAATAAATGAATATAACCTTTTCGTATAATGATGATTATACTTTAAAAAATACTTATTGTTCTGTTGTGCAATTTCGTATTTGTTTTGAACTTATGTTTTAACTAGAGGCGCGATTAACCTGCGTAAATCGCACAACACAACTAACGAAATAAACATGATAATTCTTCCGTATTTGAGTAGGTATAAAAATATAGATAGCTACATCAACAATGATTGCGTGTAACCAGCTCACGCGATTGTAGTAAAACTTTTTAAATACCTTTGATTTTGTCGATAAATAGGTTTATAGACAAGTCAACCAGAAATGTTTGAAAAAAAAATGTATAAAAAATATTAAATCTAATAATAATAAAAATCATACATTAGAATTAATTATGTATATATGTACACGCGACCGTGCTGCCATCTGGTGTCAATGTAAGTAAGTAACAAATTAAATCAAAACTTCATTATCTGTAGTGCCATCTATCACCTAATTTGGAACTTAAATAACACAGGAAATATTAATAGCAACTTTTAGTTATAAAGTAAATAAAATATAGAAAAGTACGAAGAGATTACTATGATAAGTAACGAATTAAATTAATTATGATTTAATAGAAGTTTTGGTTATGTTTAATTATTATCTACCCGGATGGTACATAAACTTGACGCCATATTGACGTAACGGACTTCCGTTGCATTCTCGTTCAGTTACCTCCTAGTCGCGCCTAAAGAAGTTTCAACAAAAACATTTGAACAACACTTGAATAAATTATTCGTGACAATATAATAAAAGTTGTTTTACGCTGTAGAATTTACTAGAACATCATCGGTCGACCGGTCAGTCACTAACTATAAATCTAATGATAATAATCGAATGCAGCCGACGCAGACGGGCCTGCCGCAGTCTCCGACGATTTATAATAATTAACAGCCATGGGAATGACGTGAGGCGTGCGATCCGGTGATTTACCATACAACGCGATGAAGGTTTTTACTCGCAACCTGATAAATCGAAAGGTGATTACGGGAACATCTGGATTTTTTAATACTTTATAGATTTTAGTATTTGACCACAATATTATCTGATATTAAATTATAGAGTGACCACTACGATAAGACTTCAATATAGTAAACATAAGTTAAGTTAAGTAACTAAGTTAAGTAATATAGTAAACATTCTACACCTTGGGAGTGGCTCTCAAATACAGCTGCCGGAATACACTAACAGGTGCTTGGCGACAGATTCTCAAATTGAGGGTGGTAACTAGCCAGTCGAACTTAGAAAAAGCCCTGGTATTTTTATATCATAGAAAGCAAAAGAACTGTTGGCTCACCTGATGTTAAGTGATTACCATCGTCCATAGACACTTACAACACCTGGGGTGTCGCAAGTGCCAGCCTGTGTTTGAGGGAAGAGAAGGGTGTGGGAGAGGTCGAGTGGGTATCCGGTGCTCTCACTGACCGCACGAAACGTAACAATGCAAGCACTGTTACTTCACGTCGGTTTTCCGTGAGATGGTGGTACTACTCGGGACGAGCCGACCCATTCATGCTGAATCCAGTAATAGCTTCAGCGTAGCTCTAACACCTGGGAGCGTACCTTTATTACCATGGTATTCATTGATAGCGATGTTTTCTTTGAGTAAAAGTGCTTTAGCTTGACCCATTGAATTTATAAGTACAGATTTCATGATTTTCCTTTCATTAAATTTACCAAGTATGTTAGAGAGATTTCATCCTTGTCATTGACCCTAACGATCGATGCTATAAAATTACAGGATGTAATTTATACAGATTTTAGTCGGTTCGATTCCCGGATGAAAGAAGAGAATTTTCGAAAATTTTTGAACGCAGTTTTATTTCTTTTTAAAAATAAAGAAATGTTTCTTTGGAGTACAATTTGCTATCTCTATTATTTAGAGTACTTTCCCTCCAGGTGGCATTAAAACATTCCGCCCTGTATATTTCTGGAGACAGTATGACAATGAAACATAATATATTCGCATAATAGATCATTCATTCTTATATTTGCAAATATGACGGCTTTTGTGTTTCTCACATACCAGGAAAATATCAGTTAAAATAATTACCCATCATTATTTTCCAACATTAAATCATAGGTAAACGTTCAGAAAATTTCTACAGATAAATACTATAATAATGTCTGACCACGGCAAATCTTCTTCTTCTTCTTACTCTTATCCCCACATGAGTAGGGTCGGTACAACATGTTTGTCATGTTGTGGTATATGATTTGGCTTCATTTTTACGATCGGCCGCCTGCCTGACATCAACCCTCCTTGGGATTATCTTGTAGTACCATTGTATTTATGATTATTATTATATAGTTACGAAGTCTGATGGGATCTTTTACCCTTACAATTTCTCTGTAGGCTAGCTATGGTAGGCTATTTATAGTGTCTGCTTGAGCGGCATCACCGTTCCGGTTAAAAACTAATTTCTACAAGATTATGGTTTATTCAATTTTCTCTGACCACGACAAATAACTCAGATAAATTAATAAACATACTTTGCATAATGATAGGGCTTTCTCTAAGCCCGCTTGGGTAGCTACCACCCTCAAATTGGAAATATATCACCAACCTATTGATGTGTACCACCAGTTGCAATAGAGAGCCAATGGCCTCTATAATCTTAGATCACATCGCCTTAGATGAAATTGTGATTGATTAACGTTTTAACGCTAAAACTTACGAAATATTAAAAAAAACGTATAACGAATAATACCCCCAAAACTATATATTAAGTATACATCCCGGCGGACGTTGTCCTGCCGTGATAATAAAAAAAATCGAAAATTCAACCGGAGCACCACCTACCAGGGTCAATTGTAAATCTAAACCATTCTCGGATCCACTCGAACACGCACATAAAATTTCATCAAAATCGATCCAACCGTTTAGAAGAAGTTCAGTGATATACACACGTACAGAAGAAATTTATATATAAAGATAAAGCAATACGACTCAGCGTACGCGTTTCGACAATACAGGTTAATGTTATTATAATAATTTGCATTACTAAAAGACACCGTATGCTATATATAGTACCAGATTATTTTTTACATAGAAATTAAAACTGTACGGGATTACCGGCT
>MU160000.1:41375-57464 GCA_015888305.1 Antheraea pernyi
ATATCTTCATATTAAAGAACCAGCTTTTCTAAAATTCTCGTTCTTCCAACGTTGCTGGCTCTTGTACTAAGGTGTCGCAAAAAAAGTCTAGTTACATATCAGTAAATATGTCAACATATAGTCAGTTAAATATAGCTTAATTTTTTAGCTAATCTGTCTGCTATATATAGCACAAAGAAAATTTACCAAAATTCGTCAAGAATATCATGAACTACATTTTTTTTACTTTCTTCCGTTATCCTGGAGAATCCCTTGTGTTTTATGAGATAAAAAGTATCCTAGATGTTACCTTGTAACATTAGTTATCACTGTGCCAAGTTTCGTCAAAATCGGTTCAGTACTTTCAGAGTGATGCGTGTTCACAGAGACAGACAGACAGACAGACAAAAATTTTAAAAAGGTTATTTTTGGCTTCTATATCGACAACAAAGCCTACCCCCATCAAAATTTTCAAAAAATATTTAATGTACAGATTTGACCCTGCTACAGTTTTATTATAATATAGATTATTATTATATAGTTACGAAGTCTGATGGGATCTATTACCCTTACAATTTCTCTGTAGGTTTTAGCTTTGGTAGACTATTTATAGTGTCTGCTTGAGCGGCATCACCGTTCCGGTTAAAAACTAATTTCTTCAAGATTATGGTTTATTCAATTTTCTCTGACCACGACAAATAACTCAGATAAATTAATAAACATACTTTGCATAATGATAGGGCTTTCTCTAAGCCCGCTTGGGTAGCTACCACCCTCAAATTTGAAATATATCACCAACCTATTGATATATACCACCAGTTGCACTAGAGAGCCAATGGCCCTCTATCATCTTAGATCACATCGCCTTAGATGAAATTGTGATTGATTAACGTTTGAACGCTAAAACTTACGAAATATTAAAAAAACGTATATATCACCAACCTATTGATATATACCACCAGTTGCACTAGAGAGCCAATGGCCCTCTATCATCTTAGATCACATCGCCTTAGATGAAATTGTGATTGATTAACGTTTTAACGCTAAAACTTACGAAATATTAAAAAAACGTATAACGAATAATTCCCCCAAAACTATATATTAAGTATACATCCCGGCGGACGTTGTCCTGCCGTGATAATAAAAAAAATCGAAAATTCAACCGGAGCACCACCTACCAGGGTCAATTGTAAATCTAAACCATTCTCGGATCCACTCGAACACGCACATAAAATTTCATCAAAATCGATCCAACCGTTTAGGAGGAGTTCAGTGACATACACGCGTACAGAAGAAATTTATATATAAAGATAAAGCAATACGACTCAGCGTACGCGTTTCGACAATACAGGTCAATGTTATTATAATAATTTACATTGCTAAAAGAGACCGTATGCTATATATAGTACCAGATTATTTTTTACATAGAAATTAAAACTGTACGGGATTACCGGCTGGACTTAAGATATTACACGGATTATCCACAACAATTATTTAAATTTTCAAAGCTAAAATTATATCATAATTATTCTAAGAACCAAATCAGATAAAGTGGGGCCGGTATTGGCGGGATCTTAGTCTTTAATGTATTTATTAGTGGGTTTAATATTTTTTCCTTACTCTTTGACTCTACATTTTTTAGTATGGGTGGCATTTTACGTATTATAATTAAGTTATTGTGTATAAGTGAAGTGAATGGAAAATAATACCACGGGGCATGAATTAGTTATTTAGTATGTCGTAGAGCCAAGCTATAACTATTACTGGTTTCAGCGTGAATGGCTCGGTTCGCCCGGGGTAGTACCACCCTCTCATAGAACACCGACGTGAATTAATAATGCTTGCATTGTTGCGTTTCGTTCAGTCAGTGAGAGCGCCGGAGGCCCACCTCTCCTTCGCCCTTTCCCCTCCCCTCTCCACCCTTCCCCAAACACAGGCTGGTAACGCAGGTGACTCGCCTGTTCGTTTGCCTCCTATAATATTAAAAAAAATCCGAAATAACAAAAACACCCAGGAAAGGTTTAACAAGGACGCCATCGTCCTATTAGAAAATTCAAGTTATCACAAGACACCTGTAATTTTATTACCTACTCGACAAGAGCGGTAATAATATAAAAGACTGATTGCCAAAAATAAGACTAATATTGGCTTTTTGAAATCTCTACCGTTTTTTGATTATACCTAACATACCATACGTTTCGATATAGTATTTTATCTGAAGTAAGGTATTAAAAATAGTATTATTCTAACATAAAGGATTCCAGGTAAGACATCCCAAGTTACAACGATTATAAAATAGCTGACCGGCACCGACTTCAAGTATCGATTACAAATTATTATTGAAATTGATTTATTGATCCGTGCACGTCAATCAACGCATTGTTTTTGACGTCATTAATAGCTCTGAAAATTGTTCCTGTATTATTTATAGCATAACATAGTTTCTTTAAACGTTCAAGTTGTTTTTAAGTATGGCAAGTTGTTTTTATTCGAAGAAAAATTATATTACCCATCAATTACCGCTCTACAGTCACTAAATAAATAGGCTGATATATTCAGGGTTTTTTTTTAATTATTTTTATTTTTGCAATAAGTTTTAAATTAATATTTAAACATAAGATCATGATGCTACATGGTTACACTATATTGATACTAATAGGATATAGATTTGATATTCGTCAGTGTCACTTGAGAGCAGTGTTACCCAAAAAATTCTCCAGAATGCGCCTAAAATTACAAATTTCAATTGAATTACTGAAACCATCAGCTACAAAAGACATATTATAAGAAAAGCCCAGAAAAAAGAAAAATATTCTGAGCACCAGAAAAAACTTAAGAAAAAATACGCAACTATGGACTTCCATATATCTGAAATTCCGAATAAATTGTGTTTTTGCGTCACGTTCAAACCTTGTCTGTCCTTAGGATGAGAATTTTACTCAACAGTGAATTATATTTGGGTGCTATTTAAATATAAGATACAAAACAGCGCAAAGTGCACGTAATATGAGACTTGTACTCCAAAGACCAAAAGACTCAACAGATATCACTCCTAAACTAGCCATACTCTTCTTCTTACCCTTATCCCACATAAGTAGGGTCGGTACAACATGTTTGTCATGTTGTGGTATATGATTTGGCATAATTTTTACGATCGGCCGCCTGCCTGACATCAACCCTCCTTGGGATTATTTTGTTGTACTACTGTATGTATGAATATTATTATATAATTACGAAGTCTGATGAGCTCTTTTAGCCTTACAATTTTTCGTTCCGGTTAAAAAGAAGTTCTTCAAGATTATTGTTTGCTTGCTATATTGCCATTTTTATATAGCAGAAAAC
The DNA here is from genome assembly GCA_015888305.1 of Antheraea pernyi. Classification (NCBI taxonomy): domain Eukaryota; kingdom Metazoa; phylum Arthropoda; class Insecta; order Lepidoptera; family Saturniidae; genus Antheraea; species Antheraea pernyi. The sequence goes on from MU160000.1 coordinate 44,697, forward strand.
TAGCCAACTTTAGACTATTCCCGAGGACTACATTTTCGGTTTTTTTCTCAGTATTCGTGGTTTCAGGTTTTTACAGTAATAATAATATAATATTAGATATAATAAGTCATTATAAAAAAACAAAATATGAAAACTATAATAGAAAAATAGATGCAAATAAAATTACATGTCAATGTCATCTCTTAAACTAAACTAGCCATACATATCAATAAAATATTTCAATGCGAAAAACAAAATGTTTTATTTTTCTTTACTGCTTTCCTCGGAATCTGGCACGTAGATTGACCACCCCATTGGTTACATGATAGGATTACATCTGTATTTAAAATACTATGTCGCTAATCTTAAAATGCGTGATGATTCTCAGAGGAAGGTATAAAAACATTGTAACACTCAATTCATCAAAATATGTTCTTACCTCAAAAAGCAGTAAACAGGCAGACTGCATCCGATGGTAAAAAGTTACCATCGCCTTTTTTATATCATAGGAGGCAAACGAACAGTCGTGTCACCTGATGTTAAGTGATCACCGCCGTCCATAGACACTATCAACACCAGGGGTGTCGCAACACCCAGCCTGTGTTGGAGGAGGGGAGTGAGGGGGTAGTGGGGATGTGGGTCTCTGGCGCTCTCACTGACCGAACGAAACGCAACAATGCAAGCACTGTTACTTCACGTCGGTGTTTCAGTGAGAGGGTGGTAGTACCCCGGGCGAACCGACCCATTCATTCATGCTGAAACCAATAATAGCTTCAGCGAGTCTCTACCACCTTCAAAAAGGGATGACTTCCACATCAAGGAGTTCACTGTTGTATTGTCGACCTTGAAGGGCTTGTTTTACCTTCTTTTTGAAGAGATCCAGGTTACAATCCTAGGGGGAAACGCTAACGCATAAAGAAGTTTCTACAAGATTGTCGCTGTTTTTCTAGGCTTAGGGTGTGTGAATAAGCAACCATTTTTCTAGAAACTATCTGTGATTCAAACCACTGAATTCCGTTACCGCTGACCTATTCACCTCAACTGGACTACGGCATTAAAAGTGTCCATATTATTATTTATTATCGGCGTATAATAATAACTCAAGAATCTCATTTGTTCATAATTACTCATAAATAAAATTTGTAAGTATAAACTATAACCCAGTGACCCCCTCATTAGGCTGCACTGTTATGTTGACAAATGGGGCACGCCTCGGTCAGTTAAACCCTGAGGTAGGAATTCATTAGCACCTTTATTAATTGGAGGGCGGTTATATCATCCTCTCTAATTGCTAGCGGTCTTTCAAAAAGATAATCTTATGTCCTTTCGTATTTTTATTAATAGGTGAAATAATTGTATTGGGATGTACCGTGGACGCCTATGATTACATTCCAGCATCCACGTGAAGAACCGGCATGTTTATTAGAAGTAATTCAACTTTTGTTTTTTTTATCACATATTCGTTCTAATATCACACCACACATATTAGAATATCTACAATATTTTAACTATTGCTAGAAACATCTGGCGTACAAAAGTTTAATGTATAATAGATAATAGTTTATTTTTATTCAACAATTATCAAACATTTATTATTGTAAATGGGGATTTAAAACTTGTGGTTAAGGTTAATTACCGCCATCTAGCGCCAAGTAGTATTACTAGAAGAACGTTCTAAACTATAACATTTAGGAAGTAAAAACATAAAAGCGGAGCGTAAGAAAAATTATCAAAAGTTTCAACTAAATTTTAGAATTAAGTATTGCAAATTGACAAAACAATGAACATTTCATTTTGTTGTTTTAATTTTATTCAAATTTGCAATCATGTACCGCTTTGAAAGAGTCTAATGTTTATATTTATTTTGATTTCGGTTCATAATTTCATAAAATGTTCGATGAGATATATTTAAAAAAATATTTTTCTATTTCAAGAACTTCAATTGAGTTTACACGATAAAATGTGTGGAAATTATAAGAGTAACATTTTTCCAGCAATAATAATTAGATTGAAATTGTGATCTTGTAATTTTAAAAGGGAGTCATTTTAAATAAGGAGTTACTAGACTATAATATTAAAGTATAATTGACTCCTTTATCTTCCGTAGAGTTTGCCGGCGTATTTTTATATTTAAACATGTTATTATTAAGTTGCTTAAAGTTGCCTTCTTTATAGTTTTAAAGATATAAGATGGTTTATTTTATGTGTAAATGTTTATTGCAGTATGTTTTTGTACAAAATACTTTTTTGGGGTACCAAATTAAATGCCAAAAAATTAAATTATTCTTCATTATGGTTATGGAATTCTGTATATTGCTTCCTCTGTCATATATGTTAACAATTAGTGGTTTAGGTCAAATATTGTAACGTAACATTTTTTTTATGTCATAGAAGGCAAACGAACAAGCGGCTCACCTGATGTTAACTGATCTCCGCCGTCAAGAGCCATTATCAATATCATGGGAGTCGCAAGTGCGTTGCCAGCCTATGTTGGAGGGGTGGGGGAGAGTGAGGGGGTAGAGGGAATGTGGACCTCCGGCGCTCTCAATGACCGAACGAAACGCAACAGTGCAAGCACTGTTAGTTCACGTCGGTGTTCCAGTGAGAGGGTGGTAGTACCCCGGGCGAGCCGACCCATTCATGCTGAAACCAGTAATAACTTCAGCATGGTTCTACCACCTAATAAAACCTATAAATAAAACATGCTATATTAGTCTTTTGGTGTCGAATTTTCTCATAACCTAATTATTTGTTTGACATATTACTTAATTTTTCAGAAATGTACTAGAATTAAACAAAAGAATAAATCTGTGGTATAAAAAAGTATACGTTGATTCAAGTTATAGCACGTATGCTAACGTTAATACAGACAGATAGAGATGGTATATTTTATCGTAACTAATATTATAAATGCGAAGGTGTGTTTGTCTGTTTATTTGTTGCGCTTTCACGACTTAATCGATTTCAATCGAAAACTTTTTAATTTCGCATAAATGTGAAGTTTACAGAATAGGATATATGGTTTGATTCAGAAAAAATATTGTCCCTGAAAGATAGAGCAAATTTATACTAAAGTGAGGGAAGCCGCAGTAAATACATGAACTTATTTTTTGAAAACGTTATATTGATTTATCTACGCCATAAAAAACACTGTAATTCTTTATAATTTTAAAGATATAAGATGGTTTATTTTATGTGTAAATGTTTATTGCAGTATGTTTTTGTACAAAATACTTTTTTGGAGTACAAATTAAATGCCAAAAAATTAAATTATTCTTCATTATGGTTATGGAATTCTGTATATTGCTTCCTCTGTCATATATGTTAACAATTAGTGGTTTAGGTCAAATATTGTAACGTAACATTTTTTTTGTACGTCATAGGAGGCAAACGAACAAGCGGCTCACCTGATGTTAAGTGATCTCCGCCGTCCAGAGCCATTATCAATACCATGGGAGTCGCAAGTGCGTTGCCAGCCTATGTTGGAGGGACGGGGGAGAGTGAGGGGGTAGAGGGAATGTGGACCTCCGGCGCTCTCAATGACCGAACGAAACGCAACAGTGCAAGCACTGTTAGTTCACGTCGGTGTTCCAGTGAGAGGGTGGTAGTACCCCGGGCGAGCCGACCCATTCATGCTGAAACCAGTAATAACTTCAGCATGGTTCTACCACCTAATAAAACCTATAAATAAAACATGCTATATTAGTCTTTTGGTGTCGAATTTTCTCATAACCTAATTATTTGTTTGACATATTACTTAATTTTTCAGAAATGTACTAGAATTAAACAAAAGAATAAATCTGTGGTATAAAAAAGTATACGTTGATTCAAGTTATAGCACGTATGCTAACGTTAATACAGACAGATAGAGATGGTATATTTTATCGTAACTAATATTATAAATGCGAAGGTGTGTTTGTCTGTTTATTTGTTGCGCTTTCACGACTTAATCGATTTCAATCGAAAACTTTTTAATTTCGCATAAATGTGAAGTTTACAGAATAGGATATATGGTTTGATTCAGAAAAAATATTGTCCCTGAAAGATAGAGCAAATTTATACTAAAGTGAGGGAAGCCGCAGTAAATACATGAACTTATTTTTTGAAAACGTTATATTGATTTATCTACGCCATAAAAAACACTGTAATATAATTATAGTGAATGTGAAATGAAATATAAAAACATGTGAATTGAAATATATCAAAAATAAATATATCATCCAGAAAATAGACCAATAATTGTGATATTTAGGTCGTAACCAAATACTTGTACACCACTCCTTCAGAAGACTAAACCAATTGCAACATTACAACAGATAACGACTATCTGCCAAATAAGTTAAAATCATCTTACGCTATCGGCCTTACGCAAGCTGATAATCTTTAAGCTGTCAATTTGGCTACGATAACAGGAATGATCGAATTTCTCATCTTATCTCAAACGAGAGTCACACTCGTAGAAAAATACTCTAAGGATTTAGTACTAAGTTCGGCAAGACTCCATATGACCGCGTGGCATCAGTCTAAATAGTTTCTAAGAAACTTAATTACTCGTGGGGTCGGATCTATGGAAAACAGATTTAAAATGGATAGACCCAGTACAAGCCAGCAGTCCGTGGAGAAAGTGGAAATGTTTGAAGTCCGCGAACACGTTCCTTACCAAGCGGAGATCACGCGAGCACCGGCGGCTTATGATGAGGAAAGTGGAGATTTGTATAGCTCGTCGTGGGACTCTGCTTGGACTGCCATCTGCCAGCTCTTCAACCTGCTCCATCACATGCAAGTCGCGATTGTGGTGTTCTCCTTATGGCATTTCGCTTTAACCTCAGCCCCTAACGGAACTATCAGCAATTTACAGTTGCATATAATTTTTGCAGGAACTGGCGTATGTATATATACTATATGAAAAACTTTTATTATATCTTATATAACATCCATTACACTTGTGATCAATTTTGAAAATATTATGCGAAATAAAATGCGAAATTTTTGTTAAAAACATTATAGAAAATTTAAAAAAGCAATGAATTAACTATACTTATATAATAAGACACAACAATACATCTATATAAATACAACGATAGAAGTATGTCTTTGTATGCGTATCACGCTAAGACTACTGGATAGATTTATATTTTATAATTTATTCTTTAGACACAATCCTTATTAAAAAATATCACGATATTTTCATTTAATGTAATGTTATTAAAGCTCTGATAAACAACGATTTTTATAATAACTATGCGTTCTGTAATGTGTAAAATTGTGCAAGCGGTGTGTCGCGTATGCGCAGGAGAGGAAATTTAAAGGGATAATAATTTTGTAAAGAAACGTTGTCAGTCATAATGCTGTTTTCAATTCCTTTTATGCTTTTTCCAATGTTCATAAAATATATAGTTAAAATAATTAACGACGGAGATAAAGTCGCGGGTATCTAATACTTCATAGTATAAAACAAAGTCGCTTTCTCTGTCTCTATATTCCTATGAATGCTTAAATCTTTAAAACTACGCAACGGATTTTGATGCGGTTTTTTATAATAGATAGAGTGATTGAAGAGGAAGGTTTATACGTATAATAACATCCATTAAATATTGGAGAAATACTGTTATTTTTGAGGTTTTTAATGTGATTCCGTAAATAATTACATAACCGATTCGATGCAGACGAAGTTGCACGGGTCAGCTAGTTATTATATAAAATGAATAAAAATACTGTACTTGACTGTTAATTAGTTAATCCCAAAAATTCGATATTCCGTATGATATTTACGCAGCAATATCTTATTGGCTCACAAACCCACGTAATCGTGATAAGCTTGTTATATGAAGTCGAGATATTTCGTTTCCATGCAATATTGTGGTTATTTCGTTGCTTTACCTGTGGTAACATTAACTTACCATGACAATGGAAACTTCGAAAAAATTCAATTTTCATATTCTTCACTCATCACAGCTATTTTTATACCACCATTCTTTTTTGGAACTCGTATTTAAAAAAAAGCTGATGACTATATAATTATAACATTACTAGCGATCCTGCCGAACGTTGTCCTGCAATAATAATTTAAAAAAATCTCAAAATTCAACCGCAGCGCCACCTACCGGGTCCAATTGTCCAATCTAAACCATTCTCAGATCCACTCGAACACGCATACAAAAGCTCATCGAAATCGGTCCAACCGTTTAGGAGGAGTTCAGTGACATATACACGTACAGAAGAAATTAATATATAAAGATAGACATTTCTTTAGTAATCCAATGTTAGGAAAAAACGCTATTAATATGACAATTATGTTCTTCATACTTTATAGGAATTAGCGGTCGACCATAAACAACCTTTTTTTTAATTGTAGCTCGGTAAAATGACTGTACTGTGCCTGATGGTAAGCACAGTACAATCCATATAAACAATGGCGACCACCGAGAGACATACAATCCATCGCCGGTCGCCGCTGTCATGCCGGCCTGCGTGTTGTTATTGATGTTAAATTATGACACATCAAGACAGTTAACACAATAGTCACTGGCTCTCAGGAGCACCTGTCAGAACACATATATAGGTGCTTGGCGGCAAACTTCCATCTTGAAGGTGAAAGCTAACGAAATGGGCTTAGTAAAAAACCTACCACCATGCGACTATATTTCCCTTTACCGAAAATTACAACTAATTCACAAAGATTTTACGACACGGTGTCCTAACACGACAAACTTATAAGGCTTAGACTATATGAAGTTGTTCGTCTATACGTCAATGTAAATAAAACTAACAATAATTTCAAAACGAAATAGATACAATAGTGAACATTTTTATATATTTCTAAACGTACGTACTCGTTTTCTTTGGTTCCAGTATCAACTATTTCTAGTTGAGGCGATATTAACTCTACACAGGCACAATTCCTGGACATTCCAACTAACGAAAGATAGTAAACGTATAGTGCACGGATGCCTGCAGCTCATTGGTTCAGTGTTCGTAATAGCGGGAACATTCCTCGGTTTAGCCGAGGTCAATATGCAGGTCTCGACGGCTCATGGAATTTGTGGTAAGTATCTATTTCAAGCGAAACTACCTCAATAAAGTTTAGATTTTCTATGTTTATATCGTATTCATACCGATATATATACTACATACATACATATACACAAATATGTAATTTCGATAAGAATGTGTATCACTCTGTTCTTAGTATTACTTATTAAAAAGGTGCATTAGATATTTATTTTCAACTTCTAAAACCAAAAACAATATCATGCCCCCTTTTTGCATTTGGCCTGCGATATATAATCTTTATGCTATGGTACCAACATACTATAAGTAAAGAATATGCGGTTTATATGTTAGCAATGGCTCTATTTTATATTAAAATTCATTTAATCATTTTTACATTTATAAAGACATGTCGAATATACGATCATCTGTTAAATGAAAATGAAATTACAAAATGTAATCCGGGTTTACAATAAGCTATCTTAATTCGCAATACTCGTGATACATTCGTAATTTCCCAATAGCTGTAAAATATCGAAACTCAACTGTTTTTAAAAGCGATAATGAAGATAAACTTGACAGTTACATCTCGAGCCGCTTAAAATAATCTTACTTTATGTTATTCGCATCCAGAAACACGCAAGCATTCTTAAATTCATTGATAAACGTATCTCATTTTGTTTTTTTAATAATCAATATTTGTATATAACAACTTACACACTTATTATTTATGCCAGAAACAAGCAATAACCACACAAATATAACAACTTCATAACTTACAGAATTAGTACTTCTTGAAAAGTTAAAGTACAAAATTTATATTTTGTAAAAATGTCAATAAGATTTCTATTCACTCCGTATTTATGTACTTACATTTTAACTATGTATTTCGAAATCTCTTGAACAGTACTTTTTTCTAGATATAAAGTAACCTATAAGTACCTAACAGTGTTTATGTAAAATTATATGATGGTCAGTTGAGTAGTTAAGATAGAGAAAGCATAACAAACAAACTCCCATTCGCACTTATACCTAATATTAGTTAGAATTAGAAATATATCACATTTTATATAGACTAGACTCGAGGTCTAGGTAATGTATAAAACGTGCTAAGTAACATAATATAAATATTATTATTTCCGAATACTATAAACTATGCAGAATTGAATTTTTAACGAATAGTTCATTTTTAAAATACTATGAAAACAAAACCAACTATTTTTAGTTTTAAGAAGTATTTTCATAGTCAATATAATCGACATTGTATAACGTACCTATAATTGTACCTTTTATATTTTGTGTAAAGATCTCATATTCGATTTGTTAAAAATACTGAATTTTACAGCTTTTAATTTACACTGGAAGAATGTTACAACAATTAAAATTAGAAATATTAAGTCATTGCTTTTTAAGCTAATAAATATTTACGTTTTACCAAAGACACAATTTTTATTTCCTGTATTACAAAATATAATAACAAGAGATTCTAATATAATATCTATAATATAATATAGGGGTGTAAGGGGTGTCGAATAACATCATAAGACTTGAGACACCCAAGCCAACCTCACCTGCACGTGGTACATGCACTCTGCTGAATAACGAACGAGGCAATGGCGAAAGCTGGGTGGTAGGGTTTTACAGCTTGACTGGGTCGCAACCACCATGTATATGACAAAAAAGCCCGTCATAGTGATTCGCTTCTGCGGATCGCGTTTCGGGATCAGCCTGTGCATATCCAGCTTTTTGCAGGCCGGCATGAAAGTGGCGACCGGCGTTGGATAGAGTATCACTCGGTGGTCGTCATTGTTTTTGGATTATACGTTGCTTACCATCAGGCATAGTGGAGCCAGTTTGCCGAGCAACAATAAAAAAATAAAAATCTACTTGTACGTTCCCACAATAAATCGGTCCTTTAATACTCAAGATCCTGAAATCATAAGATATGTCTTAATAGTCTTTTCTATTATTGTGTAAGAATCATTGCAAACAACACAGCTGAAAATATGTCTCATTACATTTAAAAGCTAAATCCAATTTTACATATACAAATGACGAAACATGAAGATCTTGAAAAATAACGTAAAATATTAGGAAAGGTTAAAATTCGAGCTAATTTTCAAATGGAACGACTCATATTTAGTAGTAGATTCGTTAACATAATATCTCACTAGCAAAAGTTGTTTTACAAAAAACAAGCAAATGTTCTCCTGGTTATTTTGATTGTTTTTTTTCTTTCTGACCTAATAAATTATTTAGTCACCAATACCTACCGTAGTAGTATTTATCAGATATAGCGTTCGTCTGTATTTTCACCTGATGTCAAATCACGATGTGGTCTAATATGGTAAACACATACCTATATGTCCTTGGCGATACCTTTTCGACTTGGAAGCTAGACATGTTAGCTTATAAAGTAAAAAGTCCTACCACCATAAACCTGTGTACTATTATAGAAAACTAGCGGTCGCGCAAGACGCAGTCCTGCTTTGATAATATAAAAAATCCTAAAACTCAACCGCAGCGCCACCTACCGGATCCAATTGTGAATCTAAACCATTCTCGGATCCACTGGAACACGCACACAAAATGTCATCAAAATCGGTCCAGCCGTTTAGGAGGAGTACAGTGACATACACACGTACAAAAGAAATTTATATATAAAGATAAATGATTGCTACAAGTGTTACATATTTACTTTTTTTAATTTCAGGTGTGATAGCATTAGCGTTTACTCTAATAAGCTTTATCACCGGCATCGTAGCCCTATTTTCTGCAAAAGTGCGTTTGATGATCAAGAGCGGACCAGTCAAAATCCTTCATCTTGCTGTTGGTTTATTTGCAATAACTATGGGCCTTATTACAATGACGATAGGCTTCAATATGGACTATTTCAGCGCAGCTCAGGGAGGTCTTTCATCCGCTCTTATGGTCTTTGTTGTGATGATACTAATATACGTTCTTGTTCAACCTATTGTTGATTTGATATCAACCACGAGAAATGCGATGTGACTAATTGACGTATCAGGATCGACAAGCGGCGATAGCGTTGCATAGTTTTAAGAAATTTTATATTATTTAAATATTCATACGTTGAATGTTATAATTTATTAAGGCAGTGGTCTAAACTGAAATGTGAAATTGTGCGAATTAATTAAAATTTTCTTTAACTTAGTTTATATAGGTATAAGTGTATCACAAAATTTGCCTCATTATTTTCGTCGTGCATTATATATATAATGGTGTTGCTGTTTATAAACAATATACACTTACTATTCTGGTATTAAATATTGTGTTATAAATTGAAACTATGAAGAAAATACTACTGAACAAAAAATTGAGCAGTCACGGGACACCTGGCAGATATGAAATATCGAAATTGTTTTGTATAAGTTATATACCTAAAAGAACAGATTACGACAGGAATCAGCTATAGCATAATGAAAAGATAAAGCATTACAAATTTGTTCCATAAAGTAAAGAGAGTTTTTATTTTAGGCTTCGATCTACAATAACTAGATAAAGGGTCGGCGCGAAAAATACGTCTCGGTAAATAAGAGCTCACTTGAAATGTGTGCCCTTATTTTGTTTAGTTTATTTGAAACACAGCCAATGTAAGCCCGTTTCACATGCCGCAGTGGATTCAAAAGATGCAAAAATTATACCCGAAAAAGCAATTTAACGGCCGGATTATGTTACTTTCGCTAAATAAATGTTGAATAAGTTATATTTTAAGCTTTAAACTAACAAATACAAAGTGATACAAATATTTGGCCTCGCCCCTCACAAACACGCACAATAACGGGAAAACGTACTTTATTCATTACGTGTTAAGGTTGAATCCACACTAAATGTTGTTTATGTTGGATTCTTAATGAATAAATGTCTATTTTTAAATGTGTTCTTATTTGATAACAACATTATAGTTTCTCAAACCCAATCAAATCAATCTTTTGTTTAGTTACTCAATTTTCTATAGAATTTAGGAATTCCAAGGTGCTAGAATTCTAATTAATAGAATTCTAATTAGAGCGAAGAGAGTGTCGAATACTAGGCAAGTGTTATTTACGTATTCCTGTCCTTTAGATATTGTTGATCGAAGGCATAAATATTCATTTTTATTAAATACAAAAATTCAACTAGGTTCAGGCGCGGTTTGTTTGGGCGTATTTATCAAAGGGCGCTAGGTCGTCGGCGCGTGCCGCGTAACATTAGTATAACGAGTGGCCGAAAAACAGTTTGAATCTTAAATTTATACAAATTGGGTTGCAAATGTTTTTGAGTATTTCGTTAATAGTACAAAGTTCGTATTTTGTGTCGCCACGTCGCGCCAAGACGAAATCAGATTTATCGGCGCCTACAGATGTTACACATCAAAAAATGTCTTATTACGAAATATATTATATTAAATAGTTTTGTTTCCTTACACGAGGATAATGAGAAACGAACGTACAATGTTTAAAGAATATTTTATTTCTAATCTTACCTTAATATTCTGGTATTAAATATTCCGTCCTTAATAACGAATATTGTTAGAATTCTATACAATAATATAATCAACTACACGTTTGAACGACTTAGCAAACACAACAAATGTGTTTCAAAATATACATTTACTCAGTTATTTGTAACTTAAACTGTAAAAATAATCACTTACTGATATTATTGAAATGTGTATTTTATCGATGTAATATAGTTTTCTGAAATATATTCATTCGCACAAATCGAAGTTTAAAAATTCTAAATGGTAACACCATTCACATCAAAATTTTAAATTATTTCATTTAATATTATAAGTGTGCGTAAAGGCGTGCTTGTAATACTAATTTTTACACGTAATTACAATATTACGTATAAAAATTTCAATAGTGGTTGAGAATTTAGGTTCACTTTTGGTTGAATGAATCCTACCGAGCCCGTTGTGTTAAACATATAATTTATTTTATTATATATATTTGTAGATACTTAACAATATCGGGTAGGCTATATGTTTGTCATTTTGTATGTAAAGTGATTACTTATATTGTTATTAAATGTATAATAATATAAAGTATTAGTGACCTAAATGTTAGTATGATTGTTAATGAATAAATGTTTATTTTTAAATGTGTTCTTATTTGATAACAACATTAGGTCACTCAAACCCAACGTTTTTATTTTTTTCTCGAACTGACTACGCTATTGACCTATCAAGGTCTTCACCGGACTACTAAGCCCAACGGTGATCAGTTACTCAATTTTCTATAGAATTCAGGAATTCCAAGGTGCTAGAATTCTAATTAGGACGAGCGAAGAGAGTGTCAAATACCAGGCGAGTGTTATTTACGTATTTCTGCCTTTTCAAAAGTTTGAAAAAAAAGGGTGTGTCGTAAAGACACACGATAGAAATGAAACTTCTGTATTACAGAGAATCATTTTAATTTGAAAAATATCAAAAAATCAGTCACACGATCTTCCCAGACGGTCACCAATCCAGGTACTGACCGCGACTGACCGTTTTCAACACTATACCTGACACAGTGATTACTCTCAACACTTTTCATCACACAAGAAGGGTGCCAAGGTTCAAAAAACCTACTCAAACTATTGATTTTAAATTCATTATACCCTGTATTTTGTTCTAAGGTGTAGGTTACAGGTGGGATGTAGAGCTACGCTGAAGCTATTAATGGTTTCAGCATGAATGGGTCGGCTCGTCCGGGGTAGTACCACCCTCTCACAGAACACCAACGTGAAGTAACAGTGCTTGCATTGTTGGGTTTCGTTCGGTCAGTGAGAGCGCCGGAGGCCCACCTTCCC
>MU160000.1:61807-80391 GCA_015888305.1 Antheraea pernyi
ACCTTTTTTTTCGGATTATTGCATTGTCATCGACCTTTGACAGGTGTGCAAAGTTTGAATTAAATCTGATCGTTCAAAGTAGGACAAAATCGAGGTCAAAGAGGTTGGTTACATACATACATACAGGTGAAGCTAATAAAGCGTGATAAAATGAAAATTATTACTGTGAGTTATCTTTAGTAGATAGACATAATATGACCGCGAACTTTTCTTTGGACATTGTTAAGATCCAAGGCTGCGTACTAAGGTAACTGTATTAATTAAGGCCCAGTGCCAAATAAGGCCCACGTTTAAATTCTCCGTATAAAATTCGAATATTCCAGTTTATTCTACTATAATTAAATAGTCTTAAAAAAATACAATTTGGTTTTTAGCACATTGGTGTATAGAAGTAACTGAAGAGTAAATATTATTTTAATTTAGGCCTTTATTTGGGACACTAGTTTCCAAAAAGGCCCGTTTCCCAATTTTTTTTTAAAGCATCGTACCTGTTACAGTTTTGTTGTTATTCTGAAATATTATCTTGCTTTAATTACTTAATAAACTAATTATTCGAGTACATCATCTTTTATATTGATATTCCCGTAACTTGTTTTTTATGTCCGTAAATAAATTAGGTGGGCCTTTTTCGCTACAGATACCTTACGTGATAATTACAATTTTATCACTCCCTTTATCATAAGTCACCACTGTTCAGTGTAGAATGCATTTCTAACTTAAAGTATGCGTTCAATAATTAATGTCGAAACAACCGTAATAGACATTCCTTGAGCTTATCGGCCATTGCCGTTGTATTTCTTGTATCACGTCGAGTCATTAATCTCTCGTAGACAACGCAGATCTTTTGGATATAACGAGAAATTACTTGCTATGTTCCACCCGTAATGGATCCCGTGTTTATTGTGTTTTTTTTCATATATATTTCATTGTATTATAATTATACAAAATAATTACATCTCAATAATTTTTATATTTACATAATCGTAAAATGCCGGTGTGCATCCGTAATTCGCGCCTAATGAACTTGACCGATTTGATGAATTACGTCATCGTAGGATTTCCTGGATGATTCTTAAGTCTTGGATTCCTATGTGCCGCTGTTGTTCAGTTTTGTTTTACCAAACTTCTTTTCAATATTTTTTCGGGTTTCTTACATTAATAAACATACAATCACTGGCTTTCAGAATGCCAGCACCTCTGAATATTTTTAAATGTCTTATTAAGGCCTGACCACGACGTCTACCTCATGAGTCTCGTTAGATATACATTTTCAAATTGACACCGAAGTGACAATAGCTCAGTGGTTAGCGTGTTCCGACACTAAGTCGATCATTGTACATTCGAATCCTTGCGAATGACCCGGCGCTTTCAGTGAAGGAAAATATCTTGTTAAAACCATAACATAGCGGTAGAACTTTATTTAATACTAGATCTGATAGGTAGATCAGGCTAGCTTCCCATTATCAAGTTAAAAACCTGTTCGCTATGCACCTATGGGTGTGTTCCGACAGCTGTACTGGAGAACCAGTTCCTCTACGTTTAACGTGTTTACCATCTTGAAACACATTGTCATTTAACATCAGCTAAGATTGTGACCAAACGCTAAAACCCATGCGGTGTAATTACAAAAAAGTTAAATACGTATTGAATACTTGCTTTAAAAAGGTTTCGAATTAAATGCACGCGCTGAATGTTCGCCATCTTGCTCTTTTGTCTGGCTTTGGTTACGTTAGATTAGACTTGCGAAAAAGGATAACGCGAACTTGCCTCCGGCGAGCGCGGTGCATTTATTCGTAGCCTATTAAAGCAAGTATTCAATACGTATTTAACTTTTTTGTAATAACACCGATAATGTGTATAAAAATCGAGAAGTGACTACTCGTTGAACCGTTTTCATTGTTGAAAAATAACATGACTATTATGTTATCAGCGCTTAGTGTTCACATATTTTATTAAGTAGCAGTTAAAAGCACGATTGTATTTTTAGAAAATGGCTCGTCGGGGGTATATTTTTCATAAATACATTCTTTACGCTGGTATCTATTCTAGAAGGAACGTTAATTTTACCACATATTTTGAATAACTACCCGTAGTTATTAGAAATGACCATAGATTCATCTGAATCCTTAAGAGCAGGGCAGTAGTAGTTAGTCCTGAGCTTTTATTAGCTTCAACTATATGTATGTAACCGACCCCTTTGAGCTCGATTTTGTCCTACTTTGAACGATCAGATTTAATTCAAACTTTGCACAAAGGTCGATGACAATACAATAATCCGAAAAAAAAGGGTCGATGGCAATACAATAATCCGAAAAAAAAAGTTAAAAATTTTAACTAAAAAATGTAAAATAAATAATACTTTAAAAAGTTACAAAAAATATACTGATATCTGGAGGTGCTGATATTAACATACGTCACTGTTAATCAGTATTTTTATCAATTTTTTGTCACTTTTTACAAAAATATACATTTATTTCTAATTTTCACTATTCTTAATCCAAATTTATTAAATTTTATTTTCTATTTTTTAGTTGGTTTTTTTTATGAAAGCGTGTTTTTTTTAAAACTATTATTTATATATATTCAGAAGGTTATGTTTTTGGAAAGATCTTCTCATTTTATGTTAAATTCGGAGATCATATAAATAATATATATTACGCGGTCTAAAAACTGATGTTAAAAAAAAACATATCCCGTATGAACGATTACAAATGAACTTTGTTTCTTTTGAAATGTAACTACTCAATTATGGTTCACACATGGTTCCCTAACAAGACTTACTTTTATCCCATGAACATAAATGCCAGTTCTTTATCTGGACTATTATATGTAAGTATAACCTGTTCATTAACCATAATACAAGCTACACTTAGTTTAGAATTAAGTGGTTGTGTGTGAAATTTAAATTAGGTCCTTAGATTGTAGAGAGATCTGCTATATTTTTTTTAGTTATTAATAAATAAAAAAATAATAAATAGGAAACTGTATCCCTTGTTTTTTTTTTTGTTTCAACGAATTCCAGCTGCAATTAAACTAACCAATGAAATAAAACAATGCATAGTATGTAGACACTTTAATATACCAAAAAGAAGACTTAATCCATGAGTACGTATAAAATTAAGATTTCGCAGGTTGTTTCTTGGCTGCTTCTGCCTCAGCTTCACTCTTCTCAAACTCAGCAATCAACTTCTCGACTTCAGCACTTGTGAGAATTCGAATTACTGTTTTGTTATCTTTACGAGTTAATGTCGCCATTTCCACTACAAATAAAACATAATGTAATATACCACAAAAGGAAGCTTGAGTCTTTTTTGTAAAAAGGTAATAAAGAGCCGATTTTTTTTAATATCAATTAACTAGGTAAAGGTAAGGTAAAAATATACAGGGTAAAAAAAATACAAATTCATTATCAGTGGATTTGTGACGTCTAAACTGTGTATTGAGAAAATATTACATTTTTTTTTTAATTTACTACTATATTTTCAACAACAGATTTCATTTTGCATGATATCCTATCTTTATATAATCTGTTCTAAGATTTTTTTCATAAATGACATATAATTGATTTGTTTATTTTTAACATCCAAAACGCACAACATTATTCCTAACATGTTTCACAAGCTGTCGTTGATATGAAAAACATATGAAGTAATCAATAACTGTAGTTTAACATAAAAGATACCTTTCTCCGGAGTAAGCTTGGTCATATCTAGAGTTTTACTGAGAACTTTAATAGCCAGAGCTTCAGCTTCAACCAGTGTTGTCTCATTCTCCTTATACTCTTGTTTTAAACTTGATACAGCGGCCTGAAAAATATCGTAAGTTTATAATAATTATGATGAATCATATTTTACAGAATAAAGTAAATAAATATGAGGACATCAGTTAATTAATAAATTGGTTTAGTATTAGAGTATCTAATTGGGCAAAGAATACTACTAATATCGGTGAAAATAGTGTTGATAAAAAACTTTTTAATAAATTGTAAAAATGGTGATATCCTGTTATCCAAACAAGACAGATATATACCAATGAAAACTTTTTTGTAGGCATTTTATAGACATACATATACGGTACATTATTTTTGAAATATTTCCATACAGTTTAGGCAACGTTAGCAATGTATGCATGCAGCTAAAAGCTGTTCTTTACAACTTTATTAAGGTAAATCAACTTTTCTCTACTCTGTGTCATATAAATACAATTTTCGGGGTGTCGAATAACATCATAAGACTTGAGACGCCCAAGCCAACCTCACTTGCACATGGTGCAATCTGCTGAATAACGAACAAGGGGTGGTAGGGTTTTACAGCCTGACTGGTTGCAACCACCATGTATATGGCGAAAAAGCCCGTCATAAGATAATTAACACAGTTTTATGACATATGAGTAATTAAAATTACCATAGAAATATAATGGACTGATCTTAAATCAAAATGTTATTAATACCATAACATCATTATTAAAACTTACAGCACTATTGTTTCCTATACAGGTCGCCTTCCATCCACCATAGTTGCCACTGGGATCAGACTGGTAAAGCTGGTAGCCATAATGCTTGTCCCATCCCATATATAAAATTGAAACGCCAAATGGTCGCTTACCTGCAAAATATAAAATTATGCTCTTATGAACTACCGAGTACTTATAGTATTGTAAAATATTAATTAATTAGTTATTATACATATGTATATAGCTAAAAACACAGTTTTAGAAGATTCATTTCTTTATAAATGTGCTTACAAAATATCTTTGGAAACAATGTGAACTGTTTATTTTCTGAGCAAGCTTAACATGGGTCTAATATGTTTAATACTAGGCTTGCCCTACTTCACATGTTGTTGAATACATATTGCAATAAAAATCATAGTTTTTTTAAAACTGTATATTAAATGAAGACCCTATGATAATTTAGATATGGACAAAGTGTCTAAGAAGACAAATCAACAAAAATGTGATTGAAATCTACCTAATTATTTTTGCACAATGCACACACAAGGCCAGACATGTATAATTTTATTTATAGAAATAAAAAGCAGATATTGGTATATCTCAGATTAATAAATTCAAACAGAATTTCACCCATAACAAGGAAAAGAGGTGCACCTAACCATTGTTTATGGAGAAGGTTTATATGCTACACATTTTACTACAACTTCCCATTATAATTTGCCCCAATCATTTTACTATAACAGCCCATTAGGTAGTGTCAAGTAATATTTTATGTATTGTCATTAAATTTTATTCTTAATTTAAAAGGAACAAGGCACAACAATACACATGGTTAACCCCTCGGCTGATGTTTAAGACCCATATCCCAAAATAGTGGATAATGTTTTTTTAAATATCTAGCCCATTTTTTAATATTATAATTTTACATTAAATAATTGCTATTGTTCAAGTTTTTTAAATTTTGTTATAAGTATAGTACTTTTTTAGAACTTACGCTGTCAATAGCCTGTTGACTAAAGAATCATAAGCTCTACATTTATTTATATAGAGCTTAAAGCCTTGTGATTCTGGACAGTCTCAGATTTAAGAATGAGTTTTAGTTTTCTTTTGTATACTACGAACTTCAGTTTCTTCTATATTACAATATGATACAACAAATAAAATATATAATCAAATATTTAATTACACTTCAGATACCCCAAAAATTTAAAATATAATACTGAAACCATTTGCTACTGACAATAAAAACTCAGAAAACGATAAAACTCATTATGACTATAGATATTCTAAAATTAAAAATATGTTGTTGAAGTATATATATACTAAAATTGCTGTTATAAAGTAATATTTAGCAAAAGTTTACCTCCATATTGAGTATATGCTTGCTTTACATCGCATAGCCAGGATACTAGCTGTTCACAAGGTATAGACTCTCCGTATTGGAGCAAGTATCTTTGAGCGATCAGTCTTAGTTCATTTGTCAACACATTCGCGTCAGAAGTGATTCCAGCAACTGAACACACCATATCATCATTCAACTTGTAAATTTTTTCAGAAAAGAATACTTCATCAAGTAGTTTGTTCGTATTTCTACGTTCAGCAGCAAGTAAGATGCCGTCGGTAGCCAAAATACCTAGTGATGTTCCTGCGTGACTGATCGCTTCCATTGCGTATTCTACTTGATACAGCCGCCCTGCAAATCAAAAGTTATAATTCAAAAACTGAACTCGGTTCATATTATAAAGAAAACAATATATAATGACGCACCTTCAGGCGAAAAAATAGTTGTTCGGGTATCATAACGCCGAGCCTGTAAAAGAAAAACGATTGTTATGAACAAGGATGACCAAGCAAGATGATCATAACCTTTAATTAATTATATTTACATTATACATACTATTTTGCTTTTATTGCACTTACCATTTTGATAACAAAATTATTGTTATTATGTATCAACGAATTGAAACTTTAGTTATATTTTATTTTGTTAGGTACCGAGAAATTGTTGCTCTTTGCCGGATTCGACAATGACAATTTGAAAATTGACAGCAGTGACACTTACACTTCTTTTTTTTTAAATGGCAACATGTGTGTGCACACAATTTTGCCAATGCCAAGTGAATGGAACCATAAACAATTGAGATTGCGCCAAACAATTAAACAATTATCTTTATATCCAAACTGGGCTATCTTTAAACAGATACCACAAAGAAAGCACATGTAAACTAAACATACAACATATTATTAGAATACAGATGTATGTATTCTCCTGTGTATGTACACAGGAGCATCACACTAAAATCTAAAGTTTAATTTTGTTAGTATTATACTACTGTAGCGTCACCTTCTTATGTGTTTTTGACGGACACTTTTTCATGCGTAGACGTAAAGCTGGCTTCCCCTACCTCTATACTCCATGGTATGAATATGCCAACACAGAGTATGCCAAATGCCAATACGTATGAAATGTCAAATTTTTCAAAACAATTTACAATTCTTCTCAATAATTTGTTTTTCCAGGAGTCGATTTTTTATATATTATTTCTAAACATAAAAGTGTATTGTTACAATAAAAATGGCAGTGGGTAAAATGAAACCACCATCTTATACTTTACCTAAAAGATCAAGATTAGAAATGAATGTCCGACAGTTACTGAACAAATGTGAACTAATTGCTAAAGAAGAACCCGTCGATGGTAACTGGAAGTTGAAGAAATATGTAGAGTCCTTGAGTGAAATGATATCGGAACTGAAAACTGGTCCTGAGTGAGTTTGCGATTTCACTTTATATGATTTAAATATAAATTTTGGTCAAAATTTGTTTTTTTAATTGCAGCAAACCTGCAAAGGATTTAATTAGTGAATATTCAAAAAGAACCGGTTTTTTGAAGGGACTTATACAAACTGCTGCTTTAAACAATCCTATTGAAAAGGTAAGGAAAAGTTTAATCAATTTTATATTTATAAGTGTACCTATTATAATAATAACAAAATTCTATTTTACGTAATAAATGTTAATTATAATATTAAAGCATATATGTGACAATCTATGTACTTATAGGGATATTTAAGATAGGATAAAGATAATAAGGTAATATTAAGACATGCCATTTACCATAATAACTGGTACACGTAAATGTTATTTTACGGAGAAGGGTTCTATAATATTGAATTTTATGGTGGGCATTACATTGCACTTCTCCTTGGAAATGGTTGGTAGCTGTGACTAGTTATTGCAACAGAACATGTTTGTGAAACAACAAAAAGTAATTTAAAACATGGTTGGTCGATAATTTAATTTATTATAGGCTGTTGATTGAATATGTTGTTGTTTGACACTATGTCTAAGTATCTGTAAAAATTTAAAATTGTAAAAAAGGAATAAAAGATATATAAATATTAATAATATGTAATTAAATCAAATATGTTGTAGATTGACAAGTAACCATTACAATCAAGTACACAAAACATGTTTTGCTAAACAACAAACCATCTACAGATCTATGTTGACTCTTCCGAAAGGACAAAGTAATGTCCACCCTAATACCTAACAATTAATTTTAACTTTAAATCAATTTTAAGTTCTTAGTTGGTGCTAGGCTATATTTTATTGCAATTATGTTTTATATTGTAATTTAACAAGAACAAAGTCATTGGGCATAACCTCATAGCAAATTGTTTTTTTATATCATAGGAGACAAATGAACAGGCAGGTCACCTGATGGTAAGTGATCACCGCCGTCCATAGACAATAGCAACACCAGAGGAGTCGCAAGTGCGTTGCCAGGCTGTATTGGGGGGAAGGGAAAGGGGAGGAGAGGAGGAGGAGAGAGGTGAACCTCTGGCGCTCTCACTGACCGAATGAAAGGTAACAATGCAAGAACTGATTACTTCATGTCGGTGTTCTTTGAAAGGGTGGTACTATCCCGATGAGCCAACCTATTCATACTGAAACCAGTAATAGCTTCAGGGTGGCTCTACCACCTACAAATGTTTATTACTTTTATTCTATAAATAATTGGTAATATGATAGTAATTCAATTATAATATCAGTTAGAAGCTGTTCAGCAACTATCTCATGGTGCAGCAACAATGTCTACTGATGCATCAGCACAAGAGATACATCAGAAAACTGTTGTCAGATATGGAGTGGAGTTACGCTCTGAATTGTTTGGTCTTGGTTAGTAATATAATTTATTAAAAAAGTATGTTTCAATTGAAATAACATTTCCGATTTCAAAGTTATTTTAATTACTTGTTAACTTAACATGAGGTACAATAGTTTTCTTGTCACATATTACAAAGATTTTGTAATTTTATTTAGAAGTAAAAATGCCTTTAATCCAGAAAAAAATATTCCTAAAGGTATCTACGCACTATGCAGTTAGCCGCAATGCGGCCAGCCATCCGGCCGACTGCATTAATAAATATGCATGAAAAAGTCGATTTTATACACACTACGATGCGGCTGCCGGCCGAGAGCTCCGGTAGTTCTGAGCGTTGCGGCCCTGATGGTAGTCAGCCGGACGGTTGCTATACACACTATGCGGATAGTGCTATTGTGTGGTTGCAGTCATTGACTGTATATGTGTTCATCGACGCTCGCAAATTTTATTGATGACTACAGACATTTCAATATTGATTACGATACAGGAAAAATTATAATTGAGATACAAAATAGGTCAGCAATCTGGCCTGTTTACTGTATACTATCTACTTGCTCTGATTGCAACTAAGGATGCACCCAGTACCTTTTTCTTTATATAACGCGCGTAAATATAATAAATAGCTGTGACGCCTTCTTCATCTATCTTGGAAATGAGTCGATTCAACTCACCACGGTTTCTCAAACTCACGTTCCTGTTGCGGCTGCGGCTACTCGCCGTCCGGCTCGCCGCAAGCTCAACCGCACGGCTGACTGCATTGCGGCTAGCCGCATAGTATGTATGTACCCTAATAGACCAGCGTAGAAACCTTTAAAAATAATAAATAGTGAAAAAAATTATAGTAGGATGAAACCCATTAGAAAAGGAGGGGAATATTATAAAAATGAAAGGAAAAATAATTTACGGGTGGTCTGAGGTCGGGAAGGGGATGGGGGTGAGTTTTTAAGGGTAAAAAACGGTTTTTCTCGATTTCCGCCAAAACTAAAAGTCCTATCGAAAAAAGTCAAATGGCAAAGTTGTAGGTAATAAAAAGATCTAAAACTTTTGTATTTACACTTTTATCACATAACCCCAACATTTATGTGAAAAATTCAAAAAACCAAGTTGTTGGTTTTTTATTTTTATCATTTACAATTTTTTTTTTTTTTAACGAAATTTGTTGAAAACTTACCTTTTATGTCTCAAATACGCTGTAATTTATTTATTAAAAATATTTTTTTATTCACCTTATTTTGAATTAATATCGAAAAAGCACCCTCATTTTCAATCAAAAATTCACCCGTCAAAATACCAGCTTTTTTCAAAAAGTTGGTATGTTTTCTGTTCGTTGAAATCACTACTTTCCGATGGTGAAAAAAAAAGTATGTAAATCTTCTGAGAAAATGCAAAAAATCGAAAAAAACTCGAATTCGATTATTTTTTTAAATTATTATAAATAATTTCATCTAAAAAACTGCATTGCTGCAATTTGTTTCAATTAAAAATCTTCTTGTACTAAAATATCATTTAATTTTAATCTTTAGGTTATGTTAAATAAGAAATAAGAATACTATTTTTTAAAGAAAATATTACTATTTTTATGTTTGAGTTGATTGATACAGATAAAAATAGAGATAGTATTTACCTTCCTATGCAGGTTCGAAAAGTTTTTTTTTAAAGTAAACTTGTCACAATTATCTTCAAGAAACTCAGCATGCACATGTATTTTTATAAACGATGTTGTATACTGTACTGTATTTCGAATACTGGCTAGACTAACGGTTGTAACAGCTGCTACGAAATAGTAGGTATGTATGTAGTAAAACCCAGACCCGCCTAGCCCCTTCCCCACTGCTCCATGTAATACCTTTTGATGGGCTACAATTTTTCGTAGGTCACTCAGGTATATAATTTATCTTAAAATAGTTATAAATAGGCAACTACGCATATAATTTAAAGAAGATTCGACAACTTTCTCCAAATATTGTAGATGTCTTATTAAATATTAATTTTATTAACTTATTTGTTTGTTAATTATAGTAGTATATTTTGTTTTTCAATTTTTTTTTTATCAGTGAAACATGTAATCTAATGTTTTTCGAGTAATTAAAGTGTAAATTTTAATAAATAGCTCAAAATTATTTATAAATACTAAAAAAATTTTTTTGAGTTGTTGTCCCGCCCTGATAATAAAAAAAACGTAGACAATTTATATATTGAAATCTTCCTTGTGAATCACTCTATCTACTGATGAGCGGTTTTCACCAGTGAGAGTCCAATGAGAATCTGTTCAGTAGTTTTTGAATGCATAGCGAACAGAAAGACAGATGTGGCAGAGAAATTTGTTTTATACTATTTTATTTTATTACTTATTAAAATGTTATTTTTAACATTGTAGAAGACAGTGATGAAACATTGCGTAAACGCAACATAATCAAAGCACCAAACTTCACAAGCAATAGCAGCAGCCAAGAAGACATTGACTCCATTATGAAATACCACCAGAATATGCAGGAAAAAGTTGCCGAGAATATGGTATTAATGACGAAGAGTCTGAAAGAACAGTCACAGATTGCCAGCAAGATTATACGTGGTGACACAGAGGTAATTTTTTATCATACTTTTATGTAATAGTTATTAAAATCCATAAAAGTATATAGGTAAAGATTGATTAAAAAATATTGTTCTTATTTAAGGTAAATTCTTATGTATTGTTTATTATTACGTATTTACTACTTGAAATAGCTACAATTTTATTTATTTCATAGGAAAGTGAAAGCTAGTATTGCAATGAATAAAACCAGGCAATTCTATTAAGTTAAGCAATATATGATATTTATCACAGCAACAAATTATTTCAATAAAAAGTGCGAAATGCTAAAGAAAATAATTAATATATAATATTCTGGGTAAAAATATTACAGTTAGTAAGAATACAATTTAACAATTACAATTTGATACAATACTTAATTTTTAAAATGTATTAATAGAATGTGGAGATAATCTTATTGTAAAGTTGTTGAGTGCCTTAAGCGCTCGCCTTTGCAGTCCGGTGAAGCTGTTAAGACCTTGCTAGGTCAATAGTGTAGTAAGTTCGAAAACAAAAATTGTAAAGTTTAATGCTGTATCACTCGGTGGTCGCCATTGTTTTTGGATTGTACTGTGGTTGCCATCAGGCACAGTGCAGTCATTTTGCCGTGCCGTTTTTTACAATAAAAAAAAATGCTTAAAATATGATAGAAATAAACTTCTATTTGATATATATTTTGTATAAAGAGATTTCTCAGATTGAGGTATCCTCAAGATGATTTTCCTCACTATCAGTTAATAATGTTACACTTTTGAAATTAGTAAATGTAAGTGAATTGCAAAATATTTTATCATATATTATGTTAGTGTTTGAGCCTGCAGACTTCAAACTGACTTTGCACTCAAATCACACAACCTCCGCAACTTCTAAAAGAAAATTATTCCTAATATTTAGTTTAGGATATTTAAAACTGATTTTAAGAAGAAATGGAGCATTAATATGATTTCTGAATAATATAAATGAAATAATTGATCTATCTATTTTTAGAATAGCCAGATTTTAATAGATTAAGCTATGCTCATTGGATTCAATCTGATCAGTTACTACTTTTTGTTTCTAGGCATTATTAAAGTCATCAGAATTGACAGATCGGAACGTGATATCCTTGAAAGTGGAATCTGAAAGACTTCAAGAACATAGTCGAAGCGCATGGAAATGTTGGCTCTGGATCATGCTCGCCATTGTTATGGTGATATTTATCAGTGAGTTATTATTTTGTGTCTTTTTTATTATTCTACTAGTTTAAAGCGTCATGCCGTCTGTTGTGACGGCATACAGGTCAATTTTCCTGCCAAGGCGGGCCCTAATATATGTTTCATATCAAAAATGTTATCGAAATCTATCGAGTAGTTTTACGTGATTTACTCGAGTTAAGGACGCGCTCTCATAAAAGGTCATTTTCACTGTTTTTTTGTAAGAGTTACAACAAAACTATTGAACTTAACATAATGACTAACTACAGATACATTGAACCTTTAACAATGATGTACAGATGTGTTTTAATAATTGTGTTTTAAAATTAATAGGTTTCCTTTTTAAAAAATCAATTCTCCGTAGTCTCCTCGCAAAAAACAGCCTGCTTTTCGGTATGAAAATCACAGTAAATTTAAATTTTTCGTAATTAAAAAATACCTGTTTATGCTACATATAATCGAGTTTAAATAACATAACATAACATCCAAGTTATCTATATTACACCTGAGAAAAAATATTTAGTTCTAAACCGAATTTCACGGTTTAATGTCAATTACGTAGACCTTAACACCTATGGAATAAGGCCTAATTTATTTAGATTCGATTTAAACAAAAGTATGGAAGATAGATTCACGTCGCGCCAGACCGCGCTCAGGCGCCGTAGCTAGTGGACGTCTACGTCGCTTTGCACTCGATTAGAAAAGAACATAGCTGTAAAAACATAGCATAGAAATATGTATACACTTTACAAAACATTTTGATCATTTCGAAAAATTAAAACTGAATGTGTAATGTAAGTCTTAAAGTGTGAAAGCAGATTACATACTGAATGTGAGTTTGTTCGCTTGTTGCGCTTTCACGCCTTAATTATTCATTATTCATCCGATCTTTATGAAATTTTGCATAAATGTTGATCGAGCAAAACAAAAGAACATATGGTGCCTTTTATCTAAAAAAAGTATTGTTCCCGAGGATTAAGTCAAGTTTAAATTAACAGGAGCGAAACTGCGGGCAAAAGCTAATATCTAATTAACACTTGGAATATAAAGATTCCTGTATAAATAAAATCTTGATCAATTGAAACCTTTGCAACTGTTCGGAGTTACACAACCGAACTGATCTTTAGATATTCTGTATGATTTGTGCACTGCATGAGTTTTTTCATTTTATTATTAGGACGATTTATTTGTAAAACTTCAGCTTGCATTCAACCACTAGCAACTCAACACCACTGATTTTTGTAACCATTTATTCTAATAAATAATTTAACAATAAAACATCTCTTTCTTCAGCAACCTTTCATTATTGTAAACAGAGTTATCTTAAATTCAATAAAATCTGTCAGCTTATTGAAGTGAAACTTCTAATGCGACTTCCAACAAGGTTGCGTTAAACGTTTAACGCTAAGGGGGAATAGAGAGTGATTGCGTGGCACTCGAACGCATGCGCGTAGTATACTCGTCCAATATACCTTGATGCAGTTTTCTGCAAGAAATATTGAAAAAATAGAACTCATACATTTCTTGTCTTACTTTAGTTATCATAATCCCGTTGTAAATGTTATAGATTTGGATATTTCTCCACTCGAAAATGATAATTAAAAGATGCGATCAATTGTGAATTGTAAGCGATGTTAATAAAGTTTGTCTTAAAGGAACAATATGATTTCACTAAAAATCAATTCCCTACCTCTTCCTATTTTCATTTCGACATTACGAAGTTTCACTTCTTCCGCGCGGAGGGGCTCCACGCACTTTTTTTCTTTAGGTTTTTTCTTATTTATGTATTGATTTATCATGATTATAATTGTGATTTTTTGCTTCCACAGATATGGTTCTGTTCATGAAGGTAATGAAAAAAAGAAAATATGAAGTGTAACTATTAATTTATCCAATTGTGATGTTTTAAATCTGAAACGATCTTTAGTGTTTATT
Source organism: Antheraea pernyi (assembly GCA_015888305.1). Lineage (NCBI taxonomy): Eukaryota > Metazoa > Arthropoda > Insecta > Lepidoptera > Saturniidae > Antheraea > Antheraea pernyi. The sequence goes on from MU160000.1 coordinate 76,123, forward strand.
TTAATCATTGTAATATCATATGGCTGTATGTAAGGATAGTTATTTCTAGTATTTATTCTATAAATATGGGTAAATGGACATAATAAATACTTATGTAATCGAGTAGTCATTTTAATTATACTCCTTACTTTCATTTATTTTAGCGTATACAACTTACCACTTGTGCTCAGCTCCTTATTAATGTAGGTTTTTAAATTCTTCTATATCTAATTCTTAAACGTTGTCATTAGTGAATCAAAGTCATCAAATGAATCTTTAATTTATTGATAAGGAATTCTTTTTAAATTTTAATTGAGAAAAAAGTGTGTGTGTACTTACACGCGTTAGAAGTTATACTTCTTTGGCGTAACAAGATAAAAATATTTTCAAAAATTTTACATTTCGTCTTATTCTACGTTTGTAGAAAAAACGACACTTACAGTAGAAAAAGTTGGCTATAGCTGAAGATAGCTTCAGGGTGTCGGTTTTTCGTGACAGTGTGCGCGCACATCGTAAAAATTTACTCTCATTTTTCCCTAACGCGCCAAAAGAAGTATAACTTCAACAGAAGATTAAATAATTTATACTATGAAATGTACTTTAATTTAATATAATCAGGACAATGTTTTATTTGAAATAAATATTATAGGAAAAATAAAACACGATATATTCAATCCAATATAATAATTGCCTTTATTTAATATTTTCCTATATATTACAAGTAATAAGAAAGATATTATAATGCTTTATCGTCTATTCGTTGTATCTATATTTTGGTATAATTGTCTATGACATACATTTTTTATACAGTTAGAGAAAAGTTAAAATATTACATGTGCCATATTAATTCCTTTACGCTGGCATATTATAACAATAAAGTAGAATATATTCAATATAGATAACCTTTTCAGTAGGTAAATAGTATCATTCCAACTATTAATCAGTTTAGGTACATATTTCTTATTGGTACCAATTTTATTACTCAACATATTCTTGAATTTTAAATTTCATGTTGGTTGGGACTGTAGGTAACATATATCTATACATTTTTACATTAAAAATGATGTCAATGTCATGTTTGTCATTGACATATGTAGTTTTTTTTAACTAATTTCTGTAAATATGAATATTATTATAAAACTACATTATTTTATTGCAAAGTCTACCTTAACATTTTATGTACTGAAACCTTTCCAAAATGTAAATATTATTAATAAAAAGAATCGATCGTGTCCTGCCGTATCATTTAATAAACTCGATCAATGATACAAATATTTAATATGTACGTAGGTTTATATTTTATGTACTAAAACTTTTCCACAAGTGAGATAATGAATAAAAATAAAAGAAAAAAAATCGGCCCCCTCGTTTCTGAGAAAGTCGTGTATTAGGAAAGTATAGAACCTCTATATGTAATCTAATGAAGTTAATCAATAATGAAATTATTAAATATGTACATATCACAACATTTTACGCACTGAAACTTTTCTCAAATGTAAAGATAATTAACAATAGAAAAAGAAAAAAATTGGTCCTGTCGTTTCTGAGAAAATCATGTACAAAGGTATTAGAGAAATATAGAACCTCTTTTTTTATGTTAATTGATAAAGTTGATCAAAAATACAAATATTAAATGAGAACTTAATGTTGTCAGGGAGGAAAATATGATAATTTCTATCCAATACATCATATACGCACGAATACGTTTCCTAGAAGCTCACTAATTTAAATAAGGTGGGTGATACATTTGTAACCTTCGATTAGCTCTATCCTTTCGATTATCTGTGCGTGATTACACTGGACCATTAGTTCCCGTAACAATTACATCTACGTACATTTTCAAGACTAATCCAATGAATTTCTATTCTTTAAACTTTTTATTCATACTACAAATACAATGCGAATTCTTAAAACAGTTATTTAGTTCCTTGTCCTACGCGACGATGTTTATATCTTCTAAATCTATTTCGATCGCAATATGTTATAGATATTACTTTTTTTTTAAATAGCGGTGTAGCTGTTTATTTTTGTCGTTATCTAAAATCTTTTGATCGTTGACGCTTATAGTTGTTTTTTGTATATACGCGATAAAGTCTTTACTATATAAGATTTACATTTTTACAAATGTCTGTAATCTGCTAGATAATATGTGATAGCTTAACCTACGTGGATTAAATATTTCATATATGTACTTAAATGTTTATATATTATATTCCGCGAATTTAATTCACCTTTATTCTAAAGCGTATTTCTATTATTAAAAAATAAAGCTGCTATATTTTCTCGTAAATGTGATCTTATTTTTTATCATACACGTCAGTCAACTCAAACTTCCAAATTTTGTTCGGTCCAATTTCGGTGACGTAGAGATGAGATCCGTTCCTTGTTACAGCCAACGAATGCGGGTTTGTAAATCCCTATGGAAAAAATATATTCATTCAAACATTTAATATTACCACATAAGACATTAATCGTGTTATTACAAAAAAGTTAAATATGTTTAAATACTTGGTTTAAAAAGGTTATTTAATGTAAATACTTGGTTTAAAAAGGTTTCGAATTAAATGCACCGCGCTCGCCCGAGGCAAGTTCGCGTTATCCTTTTTCGCAAGTCTAACTTAACGTAACCAAAGCGAGACAAAAGAGCAAGATGGCGAACATTCAGCGACCGCGGTGCATTTGACATAAGACCTTTTTAAAGCCAGGGTTCAATACCTATTTAATTTTTTTGTAATAACACCGTACCTGTTTAAATTATCCAGTGTTACTTACAGTGCTAGGTTCCCAAGTATCCAGAATATTTCCATCGACAGCATTTACGGTAAAACCTCTCACGGCAATGTTCTGTGATGTAGGACCGTTAACAGCGTAAATCGTATCACCGTGAGAACTTACAGCAAACACCTTACCTAAAGTTGGGTCTTCAATAATGGTCGCAGGGTCCAACATATCAACATAGCTTTTTAATCCAGCCTTTAGACATACAATTCTCATGTTCTCCCTATCAGCAACGCACACAATATCTAATTGCTCCAATAAAGTCACACTGTGCGGTACATATAATGTCAATGGATCTGAATGCGATGGTATTGCCAACAGTAGGATCCCAGCAGCGTTGAATTTCAAAATTTGGTTATTACAATACCCATCGGCTACGAATATTTCGCCAGTGCTAGCAATAGCGACAGACGTAGGCATACAAAGTAGTACGCGACGTCTGTATGGATACCCAGCAGTAAAAGGCTCTCCTATAGTTAAGCTTGGATATTTGTGGTTATTTGGAGTATACTGCAACAAATTACGTTAAATCACTATATTACTTTATCAATTTATTATAGTGCTAACAAATGCTTAAGGGTGTAAGGGGTATCGAATAACATCATAAGGCTTGAGACACCCAAGTCAACCTCACCTGCACGTGGTGCACCCTGCAGTATAACGACCGAGGCAAGGGCGAAAGCGGGGTGGTAGGGTTTTACAGCCTGACTGGGTCGCAACCACCATGTATATGGCGAAAAAGCCCATCATAGTGATTCGCTTCTGTGGATCGCGTTTCGCGATCAGCCTGTGCATATCCAGCTTTTGGCAGGCCGGCATGACAGCGGTGACCGGCGTTGGATAGTATGTTACTCGGTGGTCGCCATTATTTTTGGACTGTATTGTGCTTACCATCAGACATTAGTGCAGTCATTTTGCCGTGCTACAATAAAAAAAATGTCTTGAAGTGTAATAAAAATGGTCAATATAATACCTTGAATACTTGATGCTTGGCTACGTCAGTAACCCAAACGTTATCATGGTGATCAACGGTGAGGCCATGCGGCATATAGAATGCATAAGCTCCCCAACTGTGCAACACAGATCCTGTACGAGGGTCGAGAACAAGAATGGTATCCTCGATAATAGGACCCTTGTCCAGGTTTTGATAAATATTTGATTCATTGAAAGTACTGTGAATAGAATACTTGGCATTATGACATAAAATTTGCAAAATAGACTTCAGTCAGCTTTACTAAGTCGGTTTGCGAAGGTAACTATTTGATTGAAGAAGGCGTTACTTTACGGAAATCCATCATTAATATTATATTGAACACTACTTTGCACTTCCGCCTGGAATTAACTGAACACTACTACGTCTAACTGCAACTAAAAACAAATCAATTAGTTAATATATCATTTATATACATATATATTAATTATACAATATATAATTAATTAACATGCATATAATCATTATCAATAAATTAATTAAAATATGTTGCAGATTGACGTGTAATCACGACAATCGAT
>MU160000.1:80463-113628 GCA_015888305.1 Antheraea pernyi
GATGCGAGCGCCCCCGCTATACAATTATTTTAATTAATTAATTGATAATTATTATATGTTTATTAATTAATTATATATTGTGTAATTAATATATATGTGCATAAATGATATATTAATTAATTGATTTGCTTTTTGTTGCAGTTAGACGTAGTAGTGTTCAATCAATTCCAGGCGGAAGTGCAAAATAACGTCCTCTATAGTATTAATGGTAATTATTGTAGGTTTTGCGTCATTAAGCGGTTGTTATCCATCTTAAATAGTATAACTACATATTATATGATTTGGCGTGGGAAAGTGTAGTATTCCAAGTTATAAAATAGTAACCATTTTTAATTTTTATATTGAAATTGTATAACAGCTAATGATGTTACTACTTACTTATCATCCCAAATTCTTTCGGCTCTGTGAAATATAACAGGTTGGCCCAAAGAATTAATGGATACGCCAGTTATTTGTCCAACATTCAGTGATTGTTGCGGCCAATCTTTTACTTCTTGAGGTCTTAGCACTACTTCATCTTTAGGCTGAAAATAGGATTTCAAAGATCGTATCTACACATATGTACCGTTGTTAAAATAAATCAGATACATACCAAATGCATGTCCAAATTTTTCATCATGTCATCGTTAGCACCATAATTGAAGTAATCGAAGTTTTCTCTGACGGCTTCAGGTTCACAGTTTATACCGATAATAACGGAAACAAACAACAATGTTGACAACATTTTTAGTATATTTGTTGTGTTCAGACTATCGTCGGAATACATTTACTGTACGGTAGGAACGTTATTGATTTCTCTAATTTTAATTATACGCATGCGCAATACAGCTATGGCTTCTTTATTAGGTATATTCTCAAGGTCAAAATGTAGGAACAAACACTAGAAATAAAATACATACAACTAGAATCGAGTAAAGATAGATTTATTTCTAAAAGTTACTTAACAACTTAACTGGTGCAGATAAATAGATCGCGAAATAAGAATTAGGTACAGATATTCGTTGTAAAATTCTTAAATAAATTACATCTTAAGCTACATATGAAAATAGAAGGCGAAATTTAATTTCATTTTATAGAATCAGTCTCAAATCAGTATGGTCGTTAGAATTAATGGAATATTAACTATCCGCAAATCATGTAAAGTAAATAGCGGATGGATGATAAAGTTTTTAGGTATTTTTTGCAAAAATAAAACTAAGCAGGTATTACTGTCCACGCCATTCAGATATTGGTTGGTCCCAAATGTAACCGGTTTCTGTCATTGAACATACGGCATTGTAATACCTCCCAGGGCTTCGGCAATAGGACCAAGAAGGGCATTTACATCGGAACAACGTCTGAAATTCCTCTTTGCACACTTCATTCCACCAGCACGTCCTCTAAAATTATTATCAGTTGTTTTATTCTTTCATATATAATGAAGAAAACAATTATACGTTCATATATTACAAACCTCTGTGACATATTCTTTTACAGTTTGATCCGAATAACTTCGTTTAGTTATCGATGCGGTCTCCAACATTTCACTCAGCATTATCATTAGCATCAATATCGTATATTGTGCCTGTAAGTAAATACGCACAAGAATCACACGCGAATATTTACAGGAGGCACATAAATTCACAGAAAATCGTTTCTTACCTTAACCATAGCAGAGTTTTAATATCAAAATATGTAAGTTTAGTAAAACGTGTAACCTTATCATTTCACGCCCCCTAACGGTGTAGGTGTCTACTTAAATTTCACCGTGTAGCCAGAAGCGTTCCGACTTTTTGTCGTTGCTATATTATTGATTAGTGGAATGAAGTATAAACTAGATATAAGGAGCATTTGTGCTTGCAAATGCTATACTACGTCTTCAAGTTAGATATATAATTCGCATATTTCAGTCCACTTTATAGTCTTTAACTCGTTCTTTTCTTAGGTTAAATATTTATTGAATACATATTGAATAACCGGCTAAATAAGATATAAAATGATAATAACGTAGATAAAAAAAGTTTATTTCTTATAAAACTGCTTAAAACTAATAAGTTTCCGCCTTGTTTCTCATTTTAAAAATGCAACAATAACAATAGATGCGCTATAATATATAGATTATATTAACTAATTGTAAATAAATATTCATAGAACATGATAAACAATTAAATATCGAGTTTTTATATAATTAAAAGTAGAAGTTTAATTAACCAAGAATGGCACTGAAATATATATAATCCTCTTTGTTATGAACATTAATAATTTATAAAAACTGTAAATCAAGATTTAAAAATTATCTAGTTATGAAATTATTAAAAATAGTTTTGAAAAACATAGATTATTATTAATTTATTCGGAGTATTATAAAGTTGATAACTTATTATAACGTTTTTTAATGTTAATAAGGAAGAGGAATATAAATAAATTTTTAGCTATAAGGGACTACTTAATGAACTTTGGTCAAATACAGTACTACTACATTTGGAATTGCATCATGGGCTCTCATGAACCTTGTCGAAACATTCATATAGCCTTCATAATAATTACATTGCTTGAATATTTTCAATATCATTGTCTTCTCCGTTGTCGTGTTCTTGACGTCTATGGATATTTTCGGCGTTTTCTCTGTAATATTTTGAAAATGTCAATTGTTAAACCAATTTCTTGTCTCAGATGATACATATTGATGAACGTATTTTTCTTTATAATGAAGGTACTAATAACACTAATAAGTACTTAATATATGTCTTTAGAAATTGGTATTATATGTTTCCAAAGATTAGTGTGTTTGGACACAGCGTTGATCGACGTGACGCAGGTTTAAATCCTTGCGAATGACCTGAAACTTTCGGTGAAGGAAAATATCATGATGGTTGGGTTTTCTTTTCGGCGGAGAGGGCCCGCGAGAAAGATCCTCTAGCGGCCCTCTCCCACAACGGAGGACCGTCAGGAGGAGGCGGCAGCTTGCCCTAGCCGGACCTAGGGAAGATAGATCGGGGGCCCATCTTCCCATTGCACTGGTTCGGTGAATGAAGGAGATGGCCGATGTGTACACGGCTGTCTCCTGATAAGACGGCGTTTTCTGCCACTGGGCCACCCGCTGGGGCGGCACGATGAAGTGTGTAGAGATCTCGTGTCGCCCCAAATATAGCGGCAGATGTACACCGTGGGGCTTTAGTCCGTGCGAGTCGGATATAACTCACTCTCTTCCCCGGGAGTGTGGGTATTCATAAGGGATTTCCCAACGTAAAAAAAAGAGTTATATCTAAGCCCATCTAGCTACCAAAATTTTGGTTGAAAATATCCAATCTTCAAGCACCTATAGGCGTATTCTGGCAGCGGCACTTTAGAGCTTGTCTACGTCTAGGTTTAAAAAGGTCTCATATTAAATGCACCGCGGTCGCTGAATATTTGCCATCTTGCTCTTTTGTCTCGCTTTGGTTACGTTAGGTTAGACTTGTGAAAAAAGGATAACGCGAACTTGCCTCGTGCAAGCGCGGTGCTTTTATTAGGAAACTTTTTTAAACCAAGTATATAAACGTATTTAACTTTTTTGTAATAACACGGAACATGTTTACTATCTTAGATCATATCGTCATTTAACGTCAGATCGTGGTCAAACGCTAACACCTATAAAGTATAATATAGGCAAATTACCTGACGATAATATTGAACGTGATGGCAATCCCTGGCTTTAATAATAGAAGGAAGTTGCTTAGAACATGATGTTAGTTTAAAAATTGGTTGTCTGTAAAGTCGATTTACGGACGATAATTTTACGTGATAACGACTCGGACGTATCGGCAGATGGATTGGCTTGCACGTTCGGCTTAGACGGAACGTGACTGTGAGCCACTCTTTTTCGTGCGTGCAGCCAGCGTTCATCGATTTATAAGATGTTATCACGTAAAAAATGTAATATTATAGAATATATTCACAGTTTGACTACCGGAAGTATCCTACCCCTACTACTATTTCTGCAACAAAGTACTAGTGCTAACTTGACTGAGTAATAAACCTGTAATAAGTATATATTGCTGAGATCTCTTGCCATCTATTGGACTGTGAATCTATACTGCTTCATAACATTACAAAATTACTTACGTATATTTACTCATCGATGTTTGAAAAATACTCTTAGGGCAAAGTCGGTAATAAGGCCAGCATTCGCCGCCAGATTCTCCAGCTTTCTGAGCTTCTACATACTCAGCAAGTTTGTTAGCGTATGGTGATTTGCTTGGTCTGATGAAAGGATACAAAGAAATTAATGGTAAAACGTGTAAAAACAATTAGCGAGACATTAATCATATTCAATTTTCTCGAGAGCATTCCTAAAGTTTTGTTTAAGATGAGCAAACGCTTATTCGATCTTCGCAGGTTCGACTTTCACATTTATATATTACTTTACATTGAATTAGTAATCTTATCAGTTGTCGGTGATGGAAACATTGTCAAGAAATCGAAAAACATTGAGAAATGCTTTTATGGAACAAACATGTAGTAGTGAATTATATTGATATGAAATTTCAGTCGTATATAGCAGCTTTTTAAAATTCGTGACATAAATAACATATCTAAATATCACATGCTATATGCAAAAAGGGTGTACCACAGCAGTTAGCATAGGAACAGATTTTTTTGGGTTTGAACTTTTTTTTGCATTTGAAGCTTAGAAAATACCTACAACACGAATGATAAAAAAATCATATATGCTTTTATTGCATTTGGAATGCGATATCACATCAAATATAGAAGTTACATGGAATATTTCATGCCTAGCAGTGACACTGTGTGGCACGGCCGTAGCTAGAGGTGGCACACGTTGAAAATATACAAAATTAGTCATCAGTTTACAATATGTGTACAGTTAGGCGGCCTTATCGCTTAGAGCGATCTCTTCCAGGAAAACCTAGGAAGACATTTTACTTTAAAAAATACCGGGTGGCAATATAAATAGACAAAAAGAAACACACTATAGATAAAAGTGAAAAAAAAGAAATGACGCAATAAAATAATTCTATTACGAGAGCGAGAGGTAATGCCGGTGGAGATATGTTTTGAATAGTGGATCTTGCCTGCCTAATATCACAAGGGAGTGCGTTCCATACAGCTTGAACCGCAAATGATTTAACTTATAACATTTTATTTTTATTATTTATAGTATTTTCTTTATAATGTAGGTACTAATAATACCAATAAGTAATATATGTCTTTAGAAATTGGAATTATATGTTTCCAAAGGTTAGTGTGTTTGGATACAGCGTTGATCGACGTGACGCAGGTTCAAATCCTTGCGAATGACCATAATAATCTGTCAGTGAAGAACAATATCGTGATAGAACTATAGCATGGTGGTTGGGTTTTCTCTTCGGTGGAGAGGGCCCGCGAGGAAGATCCTCTAAACGACCCTCTCCGCCAATGGGGGACCGGCAGGAGGAGGCGGCAGTTCGGCAGTTTGCCCGCCTCCTCCCGCCACCGTAGACGGACCTAGGGAAATTAGGTCAGGGGCCCATCTTCCCATTGCACTGGTTCGGCGGATGGAGGAGACGGCCGGTGTGTACACGGCTGTCTCCTGATAAAACGGCGTTTTCTGGGCTGTGCCACGCGCTGTGGCGCCACGATGAAGTCTGTAGAGATCTCGTGTCGCCCCAACTATAGCGACAGATGTACACCGTGGGGCTTTAGTCCGTGCGAGTCGGATATAACCCACTCTCTCCCCCGGGAGGGTGGATATCCATAAGGGATATCCCCACGTAAAAAAAAGAGTTTTTTCTAAGCCAAACTTTGGTTGAAAATATCCAATCTCCAAGCACTTATAGGCGTATTCCGGTCGCGGCACTTTAGAGCTTGTCTACGTCTAGGCTTAACATGTTTACTGTCTTAGACCACAACGTCATTTAACGTCAGATCGTGGTCAAACGCTAATATCTATGAAGTATAATATAGGCAAATTAACTGACGATAATATTTAACGAGATTGCAAATCCTGAGGTTGATAATAAAAAGAGGTTGCTTAGAAAATGATATTAGTTTAAAAATTGGTTGTCTGTAAAGTCTGTTTACGGACGATAATTTTACGTGATAACGACTCGGACGTATCGGCTGATGGATTGGATGGATGGATGAATATTATAGAATATATGCAAGGTTTGACTGCCGGAAGTATCCTACCCCTGCAACTATTTCTACAACAACTAGTGCCTGCGCTACTGTGTTAAAGAAACTGACATATGAGGCATTTCAACTCAGTCATTATGAGTAATAAGTAGCTTCGGGGTTGCGGTGTTTTTTATGTTGCCCTGTAATAAGTATATATTGCTGAGATCTCTTGCCATCTATTGGACTGTGAATCTATACTGCTTCATAACATTACAAAATTACTTACGTATATTTACTCATCGATGTTTGAAAAATACTCTTAGGGCAAAGTCGGTAATAAGGCCAGCATTCGCCGCCAGATTCTCCAGCTTTCTGAGCTTCTACATACTCAGCAAGTTTGTTAGCGTATGGTGATTTGCTTGGTCTGATGAAAGGATACAAAGAAATTAATGGTAAAACGTGTAAAAACAATTAGCGAGACATTAACCATATTGAATTTTCTCGAGAGCATTCCTAAAGTTGTGTTTAAGATGAGCAAACGCTTATTCGATCTTCGCAGGTTCGACTTTCACATTTATATATTACTTTACATTGAATTAGTAATCTTATCAGTTGTCGGTGATGGAAACATTGTCAAGAAATCGAAAAACATTGAGAAATGCTTTTATGGAACAAACATGTAGTAGTGAATTATATTGATATGAAATTTCAGTCGTATATAGCAGCTTTTTAAAATTCGTGACATAAATAACATATCTAAATATCACATGCTATATGCAAAAAGGGTGTACCACAGCAGTTAGCATAGGAACAGATTTTTTTAGGTTTGGACTTTTTTTTGCATTTGAAACTTAGAAAATACCTACAACACGAATGATAAAAAAATCATATATGCTTTTATTGCATTTGGAATGCGATATCACATCAAATATGGAAGTTACATGGAATATTTCATGCCTAGCAGTGACACTGTGTGGCACGGCTGTAGCTAGAGGTGGCATTGTGGGGCAATGCCCTACCTTAAAAATACCAAAAACTAAGATAAATTATTATAATTAAATTGGTTGTTCATAGTTTGAGATTTAAAAAAATTGTAGCGATAGGTATCTGAACTTTTCTGAACGTACCACAGTTTGTGACATTCGAGGGCAGATCAATTATGATATTTTTTTAATTCCGCCCTACCTGTAACCAATGCTATCTTAAATTCGACCCTAGCTACAGTCCTGTGGTGTGGTATTATTACTCTCAGTTTATCGCCTGTGATATTTGTTACGGTCTCTTTCTTTCTGTTTTTTAGTTTGTCGCGTTCCGGGACTACCCAGGAGGTTATTGAAGAAGAGGTTTTAGGCCATCACAACAGCGCCGACTGCCTATGAACTGTATACTATGATCGCTACTTTTTTAATTACACTGCACTTACCTCCAGGAATAGTACCGACATTTGATTGTGTTAGAATAAAAATAAATTGTAAACGTTGGTGGTTATCAAAACAAGTATATATTCATACTATTATATTAATGAATTTGTCTCCAAGATATTAAACAGTAAATAATATTACTATACATATAGAAATGAGGTCCCTTACGTAAAAAATAACTTCATAACTTCACCGAGAAATCCGAAATTTGTAAGAGGATGCGCTTGTATCTCACAAATCGCCCGCAGGAGACATTCTTTGCCTGACATACCAAAGTTGGCCAACATGTCTTCAGCTATTCCGTACATTATAGCTCTGTAAAAGATATTTTATATGGTGAAACTTTGTATTATAGGAAACTTACTACAGTAATAAAGTTCTGAGTGGATTTAAATGCAATTACCTGTAATTTCATTAAAATTCATTTATTACCTCGCTGCAGTGTTAATATTAAATTCAAATTATAAAATTTTCCATCTTAACCGGAGTCGGTAACTAGTGGACCACGAAGGCTTTTTGTAATGTTTACCTTTCTGCCTAATTTTTCTATCGTATCATCTTTAGTTCTAGTATTATTTTCTTTCGAACTGACTACGCCATTGACCTTTCAAGGTCTTAACAGCTTCACTTTATGTACATGAGAACCAAAATATGAGTAACTATTATTTACCTGCGGTTGCTTATGCATTTTTAAGCAGCAATTATGTCCAACTTGTTTTTTTACTACATTACGATTCTGATTAATATTATAGAACCGAAAATATGTTTGTTTGTTACGCTTTCGCGTTTTAACTACTCAACCAATAATAGTGAAATTTGACATACATATTTTTAGAAATATAGAATAATAATAAGTATTTCTAAAAGATGTATTTAATAAAAATATGCATTTTGTAATTGTTACGTTATAATTGAAATAACAATGCATAGAATTTTATACGGACTTATAAACTTCCTTAGTCAACTGCCAAATGTTTTTCGTGAACAGAATGCCTTGTGTTATTTATTGGCATGAAGGTGAAAGTAACTGTCAGTGACTAAGTAACCTGTCACTTACCCACAATTGTCCACATAATGCGTCTGATCTCTGTACTATATAATACGTGATACTTGTTAAATCTTGTACAAGTCTTCGTCATTTTTTTTGTCCAATTTGAATTGCCTTAAGTTTGGAGATGCGCATAATACAATCAAAAGTTTAATACAAAAGACAGTTAAAATATTATTATCTACACTAATATTATAATCTACATTAATATTATAAAGCTCGATTGTTTGGTTGAACGCGCTTATCTCATGTACTACTGGTCCGATTTGAATTATTTTTTTGTGTTAGATAAATCCTTTGTCTAGGAAGGTTATATATCATCATGTTAAAACAAATAGGAGCGGAGCACCAATGAAAAATGTTTCAAAATCGAGGTGTTTTTTTTTCCTTTTGAGAACTTTCGTTGCTTGTTAGCGTTAGGCCAAAGTAACTATTATAAGAACTTAGTAGGAATATAAAATAAGCATTTGTTTATACTAAAGCGGTCTCGATGTTATATATATATTCAGAGAAGTCAAAAAGATTGGCGAGGACTGTACACGTTCCTGTAGCCCGCACAATGCACATATAGTCTATCTTAAAACTAACCTTTTCGCAATACCTAACGTTCAAACCTAAATTTTAAAATTAATTCCAATCAAAAGCATTAAGAATTAATAAAATTAAGTGAAAAAATCAATTCCAATAAAATCTCTTTGCTTACCTCTCTCCGCCATGCAATCGATCAAGTACTGCCTTTTCAACTTCAGGTATGACAGCTTCATGAACAGACCTCTTTCCTCGTCTTCTCTCCAAGTATTGTCCGATGTAATCAGTCATCATGGATAACGCCGCGTTGCCCATGGAACGACCGAGAATAGGAGGAAAATCTCCGTATGGGTTTTCATTATCAGTCAAACCGAGTTTGTCGAAATCAACTGAAAATTAATTATTTATTGTACTCATTTATCAGAATGGAGTGCTGAGATATATTCTACTGTATTCGTCGTTAAGCAACAGGTTTGAGGATTGTGATAAACCAGAGGAGCGCTAGAAAATAGCAGTAGTCGTTTGAATTCAATGCTATGGACATAATGACGGCACTCTAAAATTTGCATTGAACTATTATCTCTTCACTTTGCAATATTGCCACATCCTGTACAGATATATCCCACGATACTAGATATGTCTCGCTCCGTTATCAATCATGGGTTTTGTAAGGATATTTTTACAATCACAAATACGCACAAGATATACTCGGTCATGATAAAAATTAAGCTGACGAGCAAAATGCATAAAATTTTCAGTATTAAACCAACAGAAGTAGTAATTCCTAATACATCAAGTGTAAATTTTGAAGTAATGTTTTGCTCAACAGATTTTTCATCGCCAGGAAATAGATTAGACGATTTGGTGCATTTTACAGTAAAAATTATTATCAGTGGTAACAAATTGATATACGATAATATACCGCCTTCTTTTTATGAAATTATCGCCCCGTGTGCTTTGGAATTCAAAAAAATATACAACGTCAAATATTATGGAGAAATCATAGAGAACATTTCAGAAGACACAGATGAGCTGGATTTGTAAGAGGATGCGCTTGTATCTCACAAATCGCCCGCAGGAGACATTCTTTGCCTGACATACCAAAGTTGGCCAACATGTCTTCAGCTATTCCGTACATTATAGCTCTGTAAAAGATATTTTATATGGTGAAACTTTGTATTATAGGAAACTTACTACAGTAATAAAGTCCTGAGTGGATTTAAATGCAATTACCTGTAATTTCATTAAAATTAATTTATTACTTTGCTGCAGTGTTAAATTAAATTTAAATTATAAAATTTTCCATCTTAACCGGAGTCGGTAACTAGTGGACCACGAAGTGCTTATGCATTTTTAAGCAGCAATTATGTCCATCTTGTTTTTTCACTACATTAGGATTCTGACTAATAATATAAAACCGAAAATATGTTTGTTTGTTACGCTTTCGCGTTTTAACTACTCAACCAATAATAGTGAAATTTGACATACATATTTTTAGAAATATAGAATAATAATAAGTATTTCTAAAAGATGTATTTAATAAAAATATGCATTTTGTAATTGTTACGTTATAATTGAAATAACAATGCATAGAATTTTATACGGACTTATAAACTTCCTTAGTCAACTGCCAAATGTTTTTCGTGAACAGAATGCCTTGTGTTATTTATTGGCATGAAGGTGAAAGTAACTGTCAGTGACTAAGTAACCTGTCACTTACCCACAATTGTCCACATAATGCGTCTGATCTCTGTACTATATAATACGTGATACTTGTTAAATCTTGTACAAGTCTTCGTCATTTTTTTTGTCCAATTTGAATTGCCTTAAGTTTGGAGATGCGCATAATACAATCAAAAGTTTAATACAAAAGACAGTTAAAATATTATTATCTACACTAATATTATAATCTACATTAATATTATAAAGCTCGATTGTTTGTTTGTTTGGTTGAACGCGCTTATCTCATGTACTACTGGTCCGATTAAAAAATTATTTATTATGTTAGATAAATCCTTTGTCTAAGAAGGTTATATATCATCACGCTAAGACAAATTGGAGTGGAGCACCAATGAAAAATGTTTCAAAATCGAAGTGTTTTTTTTTCCTTTTGAGAACTTCCGCTGTATGTTAGCGTTAGGCCAAAGTAACTATTATAAGAAGCTAGAAGGAATATAAAATAAGCATTTGTTTATATTAAAGCGGTCTCCATGTTATACACATAGTCAGAGAAGTCAAAAAGATTGCCGAGGACTGTACACGTTCCTGTAGCCTGCACAATGCAAATATAGTCTATCTTAACACTAACCTTTTCGCAATACATAACGTTCATTTATTATTTAAACCTAAATTTTAAAATTAATTCCAAACAAAAGCATTAAGAATCCATAAAATTAAGTGAAAAAATCAATTCCAATAAAATCTCTTTGCTTACTTACCTTTCTCCGCCATGCAATCGGTCAAGTACTGCCTTTTCAACTTCTGGTATGACAGCTTCATGAACAGACCTCTTTCCTCGTCTTCTCTCCAAGTATTGTCCGATGTAATCAGTCATCATGGATAACGCCGCGTTGCCCATGGAACGACCGAGAATAGGAGGAAAATCTCCGTATGGGTTTTCGTTATCAGTCAAACCGAGTTTGTCGAAATCAACTGAAAATTAATTATTTATTGTATTTATTTATTGGAATGGAATGCTGAGATATATTCTACTGTATTCGTCGTTAAGCAACAGGTTTGAGGATTGTGATAAACCAGAGGAGCGCTAGAAAATAGCAGTAGTCGTTAGAATTCAATGCTATGGACATAATGACGGCACTCTAAAATTTGCATTGAACTATTATCTCTTCACTTTGCAACAATTTTTTTTTGTTTACGTAATTACCTTTGCTTTTAAGATTCTTTACAAAACTTATCAGATAAGCAGAAAAAATATGTTCGCTATTCAATTAAAATTTTGATGTATATCTATATATTATCTATATATTAATACGTGAAGCCCAAACTTTGTATCCCTTTTTGAGAGAAATGCGCGAACGGATGAACGTGAAACTTGGCATAGTTAAAGTTTATATGGAGGAGAAGTGCAGAAAGCTATTTATTTTATATAAAATGCATTAGAAATACATTTAAATTAATTAAAATATGCATTACTCACACTACTGCTTCAATTTTACACAACATATACACACATGTAAATATCTAAATATTGACATCTGTCAATAAAGGACTTCAAAAAAGGTTGTGAAGGAGGTTGCTATGCTCGACTGTATGCATTATTTTAGTCTTACGTTCCAATTACCCTTTTTAATTCTACATTCAACTTTAAAAAATCAATGAACTATGGTCGAATGTCGACCACCGGGCGCCCACTAGTCTAATTAATTTAGTGAAAGAAGAAAGACACACAAGAGATATAGGACAAAAAAAAAATCTAATTTTATATACCCTAATTTTGGATATGCTAGATTTAATATAGCACAAAATAGAATATAACATGATCATTGCAAAAAAAAACCTACTATGTCCAATTGTAATCATACTTCTAAATAAAATTTATACATACCGAATTCATACCGAGCAAATTTTACCACAAAACCTTTTTGTATTAAAAAAACAATTGGAAACATTAGGCGTTTCTTGTTAACAACCAATTTTAATATAAAATAAAAACTTACTTGAGAATGGAAAGCTTATCGTCATATTCGAAAGGAATCCTTTTGGCGGATGCCTTACAAAAGGCATTGATAATGAAGGAGTTATCGCCATTGTCGTTCCAGGAGGTAAAGCCAATCGTCCGTCATTTGTTATCCAAAGTATCCTCTTTTGTCGTGAGTGGGGTGCATTTGCCTTCGCTAATTCATCACTGGGTGACGCCAACGGCAATAAAATTGTTAAAACAATACTTAGTATTACGCGAGGTATTGATGCATCCATCGTCAACCTGCAAAGGTTTTTATATTGTATTATTTGCGCTACTTTTACTAGACTACTTTGATCGATATTTAATCATCTTACCTAGATAAAAAAAATAAGCTGGAAGTATTGTGTCTATAGTATTGATATACTTGTCATTTATTAATGACATTTACGTTTATTATTTTATCCTTGTATATTTCAATAAATTAATTCGAATAATGAATGCACCAAGATATAATCATATACGTTTTAGAAACAGTGTTGCTTACGATATAGATGTGGAAGATTTCATTAGATCTATAGAAATAAATTTTGATATTGATTTTCGATCGTTACCAGAATGGAAGGGTTTGATACGTACATTGCATAAAACATCTACTGATTGCAAACGAAAAATTCGGGATGCAAAATTACGGAAGCTGCTAATAATAAATAAAATTTATGTACAATGGTGCAGACCATCGCCTTTTACATTAACAGACAATCTTGTCCGGACGTCAAGAAAATGGCATACAATAAAAAAACATAATAACAAACTAAATACTTCTGTACCGTCAGATCTAACATTTATTACAAATATTACCATATGTGACGAAGTATTGAATGAAGCAAGCGAAACTGCACATCCCAACACAGAAACATTGCCTTCAAAAGATATAATACTCGAAGAAAAGGTAAAAATTGATGGAGAAACTAATGTCCAAATGAGTGAGTCATTACCAGAAATATGCTTACCGATATCTGTACGTACTAATCTACACAAATGTGTATCGCCTTTGGATTCTAAAGACAGCTCTCTGAGTAGAGAAACAGTAATTTCTTATACCAATAAAGCAAAACCGGAGATAAAGGAGCAAGACTGGTTACTATTAAACCAAACTTCAGCGGTTAAATGTTTCCCTAAACGACTTGTTATTGAAAGAGCTTCTTTAAATGAACAATGTATAACATTTTCACTGAAAAATTGTATCTCAGGAGCGTTACATGTAAGGTTCAAATGTGTTAAAGATAACAGTGCGTTTAAAAAAATTCAAATTATTCCACCTACTCCTGTACGACTGTATCCAGGAATGGGAATGCTATTCAGATTTGTATTTAAACTTAAACAAAATACGGAGGATTTTATATCAAGCATATATTTTAAAGTAGGTCGTAATGTATTTACCGAGACCTCCGCAGAAGCGCTTTGCATTCCAATCGTAAGTCGATTTAACGCTTCTCGTTTGGTGTCAATTTCTGAATTAGTATCTATTCCACCTGTTTATATTTGGCAAATCAAATATGGCTGCCCAAAAACAGCTGTTACTGTGTCAATTGCTGATAAAAATGATTACGATGTGCATATTACAAAACGGGTTGTCGACTATACTAGAGATGAAAGTAAATTATCAGTGGAAGCGATCGCTCCTAACACAGAAAGTATTGAAGATAGAATGGTAGACAGTGAAATCGAATATGAGAGTAAAGTATTGACATCATCAAACGAATTACATAACGACGTGGAAACAATAAACAGTGTAGATTTAACTTCCTCGATTTTGGAAGAAATTGTTGATCGTTCTTTAGACTCATTCATGTTTGAAAAAACCCACCTATACGTGAAGTCACAGACGAAGCGAAAAATAAATGTAGTCTTTAGTAAAGCGGAACGAATTGGTAAACATCAATGTTACTATGATTTTAAATTCTATGATCCCGAAACTGGAAATTTTATATTAAGAAAAACAGTAAAAATATTTGCAGAAGTATTGCCACATCCTGTACAGATATATCCCACGATACTAGATATGTCTGAGTCTGTCATCAATCATGGGTTTTGTAAGGATATTTTTACAATCACAAATACGCACAAGATATACTCGGTCATGATAAAAATTAAGCTGACGAGTAAAATGCATAAAATTTTCAGTATTAAACCAACAGAAGTAGTAATTCCTAATACATCAAGTGTAAATTTTGAAGTAATGTTTTGCTCAACAGATTTTTCATCGCCAGGAAATAGATTAGACGATTTGGTGCATTTTACAGTAAAAATTATTATCAGTGGTAACAAATTGATATACGATAATATACCGCCTTCTTTTTATGAAATTATCGCCCCGTGTGCTTTGGAATTCAAAAAAATATACAACGTCAAATATTATGGAGAAATCATAGAGAACATTTCAGAAGACACAGATGAGCTGAAAAATTCCTTAAATTAAAGTTATTTAAATTACTGTTACATTTTATTTTATACTAGCTTCTGCCCGCGGCTTCGTCTGCATGAACTAGTTACTTTGGGCTAACGCAAACACGCAGTGGAAGCTCTTAAAAAGAAAAAAAAACGATTTTGAAACTTCCTACATTGGTGCTGCACTCCTATTAATCTTAGCGTGATATATATAGCCTTCCTCGATAAAAAAGCTATCTAACACTGAAAGAATTTTTCATATCGGACCAGTAATGAGTAACTATTATTTACCTGCGGTTGCTTATGCATTTTTAAGCAGCAATTATGTCCAACTTGTTTTTTTACTACATTACGATTCTGATTAATATTATAGAACCGAAAATATGTTTGTTTGTTACGCTTTCGCGTTTTAACTACTCAACCAATAATAGTGAAATTTGACATACATATTTTTAGAAATATAGAATAATAATAAGTATTTCTAAAAGATGTATTTAATAAAAATATGCATTTTGTAATTGTTACGTTATAATTGAAATAACAATGCATAGAATTTTATACGGACTTATAAACTTCCTTAGTCAACTGCCAAATGTTTTTCGTGAACAGAATGCCTTGTGTTATTTATTGGCATGAAGGTGAAAGTAACTGTCAGTGACTAAGTAACCTGTCACTTACCCACAATTGTCCACATAATGTGTCTGATCTCTGTACTATATAATACGTGATACTTGTTAAATCTTGTACAAGTCTTCGTCATTCTTTTTGTCCAATTTGAATTGCCTTAAGTTTGGAGATGCGCATAATACAATCAAAAGTTTAATACAAAAGACAGTTAAAATATTATTATCTACACTAATATTATAATCTACATTAATATTATAAAGCTCGATTGTTTGTTTGTTTGGTTGAACGCGCTTATCTCATGTACTACTGGTCCGATTAAAAAATTATTTATTATGTTAGATAAATCCTTTGTCTAAGAAGGTTATATATCATCACGCTAAGACAAATTGGAGTGGAGCACCAATGAAAAATGTTTCAAAATCGAAGTGTTTTTTTTTCCTTTTGAGAACTTCCGCTGTATGTTAGCGTTAGGCCAAAGTAACTATTATAAGAAGCTAGAAGGAATATAAAATAAGCATTTGTTTATATTAAAGCGGTCTCCATGTTATACACATAGTCAGAGAAGTCAAAAAGATTGCCGAGGACTGTACACGTTCCTGTAGCCTGCACAATGCAAATATAGTCTATCTTAACACTAACCTTTTCGCAATACATAACGTTCATTTATTATTTAAACCTAAATTTTAAAATTAATTCCAAACAAAAGCATTAAGAATCCATAAAATTAAGTGAAAAAATCAATTCCAATAAAATCTCTTTGCTTACTTACCTTTCTCCGCCATGCAATCGGTCAAGTACTGCCTTTTCAACTTCTGGTATGACAGCTTCATGAACAGACCTCTTTCCTCGTCTTCTCTCCAAGTATTGTCCGATGTAATCAGTCATCATGGATAACGCCGCGTTGCCCATGGAACGACCGAGAATAGGAGGAAAATCTCCGTATGGGTTTTCGTTATCAGTCAAACCGAGTTTGTCGAAATCAACTGAAAATTAATTATTTATTGTATTTATTTATTGGAATGGAATGCTGAGATATATTCTACTGTATTCGTCGTTAAGCAACAGGTTTGAGGATTGTGATAAACCAGAGGAGCGCTAGAAAATAGCAGTAGTCGTTAGAATTCAATGCTATGGACATAATGACGGCACTCTAAAATTTGCATTGAACTATTATCTCTTCACTTTGCAACAATTTTTTTTTGTTTACGTAATTACCTTTGCTTTTAAGATTCTTTACAAAACTTATCAGATAAGCAGAAAAAATATGTTCGCTATTCAATTAAAATTTTGATGTATATCTATATATTATCTATATATTAATACGTGAAGCCCAAACTTTGTATCCCTTTTTGAGAGAAATGCGCGAACGGATGAACGTGAAACTTGGCATAGTTAAAGTTTATATGGAGGAGAAGTGCAGAAAGCTATTTATTTTATATAAAATGCATTAGAAATACATTTAAATTAATTAAAATATGCATTACTCACACTACTGCTTCAATTTTACACAACATATACACACATGTAAATATCTAAATATTGACATCTGTCAATAAAGGACTTCAAAAAAGGTTGTGAAGGAGGTTGCTATGCTCGACTGTATGCATTATTTTAGTCTTACGTTCCAATTACCCTTTTTCATTCTACATTCAACTTTAAAAAATCAATGAACTATGGTCGAATGTCGACCACCGGGCGCCCACTAGTCTAATTAATTTAGTGAAAGAAGAAAGACACACAAGAGATATAGGACAAAAAAAAAATCTAATTTTATATACCCTAATTTTGGATATGCTAGATTTAATATAGCACAAAATAGAATATAACATGATCATTGCAAAAAAAAACCTACTATGTCCAATTGTAATCATACTTCTAAATAAAATTTATACATACCGAATTCATACCGAGCAAATTTTACCACAAAACCTTTTTGTATTAAAAAAAACAATTGGAAACATTAGGCTTTTCTTGTTAACAACCAATTTTAATATAAAATAAAAACTTACTTGAGAATGGAAAGCTTATCGTCATATTCGAAAGGAATCCTTTTGGCGGATGCCTTACAAAAGGCATTGATAATGAAGGAGTTATCGCCATTGTCGTTCCAGGAGGTAAAGCCAATCGTCCGTCATTTGTTATCCAAAGTATCCTCTTTTGTCGTGAGTGGGGTGCATTTGCCTTCGCTAATTCATCACTGGGTGACGCCAACGGCAATAAAATTGTTAAAACAATACTTAGTATTACGCGAGGTATTGATGCATCCATCGTCAACCTGCAAAGGTTTTTATATTGTATTATTTGCGCTACTTTTACTAGACTACTTTGATCGATATTTAATCATCTTACCTAGATAAAAAAAATAAGCTGGAAGTATTGTGTCTATAGTATTAATATACTTGTCATTTATTAATGACATTTACGTTTATTATTTTATCCTTGTATATTTCAATAAATTAATTCGAATAATGAATGCACCAAGATATAATCATATACGTTTTAGAAACAGTGTTGCTTACGATATAGATGTGGAAGATTTCATTAGATCTATAGAAATAAATTTTGATATTGATTTTCGATCGTTACCAGAATGGAAGGGTTTGATACGTACATTGCATAAAACATCTACTGATTGCAAACGAAAAATTCGGGATGCAAAATTACGTAAGCTGCTAATAATAAATAAAATTTATGTACAATGGTGCAGACCATCGCCTTTTACATTAACAGACAATCTTGTCCGGACGTCAAGAAAATGGCATACAATAAAAAAACATAATAACAAACTAAATACTTCTGTACCGTCAGATCTAACATTTATTACAAATATTACCATATGTGACGAAGAATTGAATGAAGCAAGCGAAACTGCACATCCCAACACAGAAACATTGCCTTCAAAAGATATAATACTCGAAGAAAAGGTAAAAATTGATGGAGAAACTAATGTCCAAATGAGTGAGTCATTACCAGAAATATGCTTACCGATATCTGTACGTACTAATCTACACAAATGTGTATCGCCTTTGGATTCTAAAGACAGCTCTCTGAGTAGAGAAACAGTAATTTCTTATACCAATAAAGCAAAACCGGAGATAAAGGAGCAAGACTGGTTACTATTAAACCAAACTTCAGCGGTTAAATGTTTCCCTAAACGACTTGTTATTGAAAGAGCTTCTTTAAATGAACAATGTATAACATTTTCACTGAAAAATTGTATCTCAGGAGCGTTACATGTAAGGTTCAAATGTGTTAAAGATAACAGTGCGTTTAAAAAAATTCAAATTATTCCACCTACTCCTGTACGACTGTATCCAGGAATGGGAATGCTATTCAGATTTGTATTTAAACTTAAACAAAATACGGAGGATTTTATATCAAGCATATATTTTAAAGTAGGTCGTAATGTATTTACCGAGACCTCCGCAGAAGCGCTTTGCATTCCAATCGTAAGTCGATTTAACGCTTCTCGTTTGGTGTCAATTTCTGAATTAGTATCTATTCCACCTGTTTATATTTGGCAAATCAAATATGGCTGCCCAAAAACAGCTGTTACTGTGTCAATTGCTGATAAAAATGATTACGATGTGCATATTACAAAACGGGTTGTCGACTATACTAGAGATGAAAGTAAATTATCAGTGGAAGCGATCGCTCCTAACACAGAAAGTATTGAAGATAGAATGGTAGACAGTGAAATCGAATATGAGAGTAAAGTATTAACATCATCAAACGAATTACATAACGATGTGGAAACAATAAACAGTGTAGATTTAACTTCCTCGATTTTGGAAGAAATTGTTGATCGTTCTTTAGACTCATTCATGTTTGAAAAAACCCACCTATACGTGAAGTCACAGACGAAGCGAAAAATAAATGTAGTCTTTAGTAAAGCGGAACGAATTGGTAAACATCAATGTTACTATGATTTTGAATTCTATGATCCCGAAACTGGAAATTTTATATTAAGAAAAACAGTAAAAATATTTGCAGAAGTATTGCCACATCCTGTACAGATATATCCCACGATACTAGATATGTCTGAGTCTGTCATCAATCATGGGTTTTGTAAGGATATTTTTACAATCACAAATACGCACAAGATATACTCGGTCATGATAAAAATTAAGCTGACGAGTAAAATGCATAAAATTTTCAGTATTAAACCAACAGAGGTAGTAATTCCTAATACATCAAGTGTAAATTTTGAAGTAATGTTTTGCTCAACAGATTTTTCATCGCCAGGAAATAGATTAGACGATTTGGTGCATTTTACAGTAAAAATTATTATCAGTGGTAACAAATTGATATACGATAATATACCGCCTTCTTTTTATGAAATTATCGCCCCGTGTGCTTTGGAATTCAAAAAAATATACAACGTCAAATATTATGGAGAAATCATAGAGAACATTTCAGAAGACACAGATGAGCTGAAAAATTCCTTAAATTAAAGTTATTTAAATTACTGTTACATTTTATTTTATACTAGCTTCTGCCCGCGGCTTCGTCTGCATGAACTAGTTACTTTGGGCTAACGCAAACACGCAGTGGAAGCTCTTAAAAAGAAAAAAAAACGATTTTGAAACTTCCTACATTGGTGCTGCACTCCTATTAATCTTAGCGTGATATATATAGCCTTCCTCGATAAAAAAGCTATCTAACACTGAAAGAATTTTTCATATCGGACCAGTAGTTCTCGAGATTAGCGCGTTCAACCAAACCAACAAATCTTTATAATATTAGTATAGATGAACAAGTTTTATAAAGAGCTTTTTCTAAAGAATATCAACCTGGTGAGCCGGTAAGGGTAAAACCTGTTAACTGTTAGCCGACTTTACAAATGTATTACAGGTCAAATATCTTGATCGCCCGAACCCGCATAATATTCCAGACCAGATATACAGGTCACATACAAACCGGTTCGATGTGACAATCGATAGTAAATCAGGTGGTTCTTTTGACAGGGCTGTGGCGTATCTAATATGTATTCTGAATCGACAATCCTATAGGAAAATTTATGGATGTGTGTATCAAGCCTAAGTTTATAATTACGGAAGTATCATTGTCGTAATTATTATTTCAAGAAAAGCAAGATAAGTAATCTACAAATTAATTTTGTACTATTCAATAAGTGTATTTTTATATTATGTAGGTATCTTGATTTTATTTGCAAATTATATCTGTTATTATCGAGAAACTTATTTCGAAATTCCCTTTGATCATAAATGTAATTAGTAAATCAGTTAATGTTATATGTAGAGATATATATAGTTGTTTTATACTAGCTGATACCGGCTCGCTTCACTATGCGTTTTAATTTTTAAAATGGCAAAGGATTAATAAAATCCAAAATATAATTAGCCTAGAACCGTCTACGAAAAGTTTCGCATCGAATGGTCATATTCTTGTGTCAATACGTTCAATAGTTTTCACGTGATTGGACCTCAAAGGAACTGTATTTTAATTATATATAGGTATATTAATATAATATTTACATATATTTTATTTGTAAACTTTTTTGATTATAACTTATATCATGGAATTTATTCAGATATACCTTTTGATTTTAACTTCATGAATTAATCAGTTTATTTTGTAATTATATGAATATAGTCTCGGCATTTCACTCTAAATGTTCTCGGTAACTTTAAAGTTCAAATATACCGTAAACTCTTATAATTACTTCGGCATTCAAACTTATATGACTGTACTTGCGGTTAAGAAGAACTGTGTGTATGCTACAAGTCTTGTTACGTACGAGTACATACATCTATAATTAATTATAACCATATCCCCTTTTACTTAGGTAATGAAAGTGTTTTCTAATCGATCACCTTATTGGTAATCAGCTGGTTTAAAATGCTGAACGTGTTTTTTAATTTAGCATATACGTGGAGGTATATAAAACCTCTGTAGAATACTTAAATAGGCAAGAACTAATGTGTAAAGTTAAACGAAGTGACAATCTTCTTCTACAACCAGTCTTCTACTAGATAGACTATTACTGCCATTGTCAAGTGAGTATCGATATTACAAGTTTCTTGATATAATTTCAATGAACTAACAAGATGGCGGCCATCTTGTTAGAACTTTCCTGGGAGTTTTTGTGGCAAGTTACAATCCATGCTTCGTGGTATTATTTCCGATTCACGTCAATTGTGCACAATAACCAAACTATATTACGTAAAGCACCACCAATATTACACAATATAGAGCTAAATAACACAAGATTATGGATAAAATATAAAGACCACTCACTACACGACATTCCAAGATCCCGCCAAAAACTCGAAGTGACAATCTTTAGATCAATTCCATTAAGTGTATGACACTTTTAATATCTTAAATGAAACGAGGCCTTACAATCTTTTTAGCCGCCCTGAATATCCGTAAATTCCGACTTAAGCAAAATTTTAATACAAAACTTAGTATATTATTATAGAAACTTAAATTTGCCATTTACGTCAGGCCAATCTCGTATTTAGTTTGAAAAAAAAACATGACTATTTCCAGATTTTTTTTCTTCTAAATATATCCCAGTGCTTTTTAAACGCTAAAAGGCTCTGAAACTCTGAAGTGTGTTCTTAAAGTAGAACTGTGAAATTATGTGTTCATCAAATCTTTACGGCGGGAAATAAAGACGTATATACAGGGGTTTCGGTGTTTTTGGTAGTTTTAATAGAGTAAAATGTATGATATACTCTTTTAAAGACAAGTCTTGACTTTGAACGCCTATTTATGGTCGCTAGAATCTTCTACGAAATGTATGGATATTTGACAAAAAAAAATCGAATTATGACAATTTTGTATAAAAATATAAAACCTTTGAAGAAATCTCTGTGGATTATAAACACCTTTTTTATAGTAATTTCATTGAGGCAAAACTACTAATGCACTTTGGGTATAAATCCTTACTAATATAACAAACGCTAATGTCTGTTAGGCTATCACATCATAACTACTCAACCGATCTTCATGAAATTCAAGGACATAAGGTATAAAGGTTCTAGAAAAAAAAACTATTCCCGAGAGGTATATCAAACATAGCGAGCATAGCCGCGTGCAAAAGCTTGCAAATAAATAAAAGTATTTCAGACACTACCTACATTAAAGAAGCAATATAATCAATGAAATATGTTGTGGTTTTTGCTCTCTTTTCTTCATGTTTTGAATATTAATTCAAGACAAACTGTTACATAACAGATTCATTAAAAATAGAGTCACGTACTTTTTTACGCAAGCACACTTTGTATGAATTCGAAACAAAAAAGAAAATGTCTAGAATATCACGATACCGGTGAAAATCCGTGCCAATATAAGAATAATTCATCTGAATAATAATAATTTAATATTATTTATTTGTAATAACCAATATGTTAACGCGTAAATATACTAAATGTATAAACTTTATTTTCTTTAATAACTATGTTGTAATTTGTTTTATTTTATTAGTAAATCTTAGATTAACTCGAAAATCGTAAAAGCAGCTAAAGCATACAATATTTAGGTTAAGCATTACTCGTTAACAGATGTATAGTGGTTAGAAATTATAAGACAGTGACATAAAATGCATCGTAATTATTCAAAATTCTTATTGGAATACTAAAATGTTTCGACACATAATGTTTATATTCGTATGTATAGAAATTATTGTTGTATTTAAGTGAGAATGTAAGGTAAAATAAAGTTGTTTGTATTCTTAAAATAACTAGAAACCAAGACAGACATTGAAATCATTCGTTTATTTAGATAGTTAGATTCTGAGCTTGGCAATGATTAATTAATTGATTTGGGTTAATGTCGTATTAAATTACGATTTATTGTATTTATATTTTTTATTTTACGTATTAATGTACGTATACGTATATACCCGCAATGCAGCACTTGAATTGAAACACTGAGACATAACTAGTTGTGTGAGAATATCCTCAATGTTTTAATATTTACACGCCGATTTTCATAATGATTGGTTGAACGGTATTACTATTTAACAATGAGTTATAGTAAAACGGATAGAATAAAACCTTTTTCATACAGAAACGCTTAGGTAATGTAGAATAAGGTTAAACGATTTTCGAGTTAAGTCTCAGATATACCAATATATTTTCTATATATATAAAAGAGACGATAATATTTTCTCGAGTGGTTTTTAGTTGATCATTTTATGATAAAACTATTAATTTCTCGGGGCTTCACATGGGTTTGAAGTAATTAACTTCTACTCTTTGTTTTATATCTATAGATACGATATTTAATAAATAATTAATGACTGACGGAAATGTGTCAGATTTTCATACAAACTTTCATCCTCTATTTCACCATCTTGGCCCATCTTCCTATTGCACAGGTCCGGCGGACGGAGGAGACGGCCGGTGTGTACACGGCTGTCTCCTAACAGGACGAGGCCCGGCGGCAGCAATATCGCTGCTGGGCCAACCGCTGGGGCGGCACGACGAAGTCTATAGAGATCTCGTGTCGCCCCAACTTAGCGGTAGACGTACACCGTGGGGTTTTAGTCCGTGCGAGACGGACATAACCCACCCTCTCCCCGGGAGGGTGGTGTATCCATAAGGGATTTCCCCACGTAAAAAAAAGGGGTTGAATTTCCAAAAATCCTACTTTAGTGCTCACAAGGTATCTCCATGCAAATATTCTCGACCCCAGTAGTTTGGGTATTTTAATTGACTGACTAACGCCCGGTTTCAGAGTTACTTTAATTGTAATTTATCTGTTTAATAGCGTTATCGGTCCGATATCTTGTCCAATTGCGGAACACACAATAGTACGATAAATGTCAGTAAAATTCAACGGGATATTTGACAGTTTATCTTATGGATTACTTTGTTGAGTCAATAACTATTGATAGTTTAACCGAGTACCTCAGAAACCGGGCATAACTAAGTTTTCTTTTATATATATTGACAATCTCAAATAATACGAAACTCCACAAAATAAATAGTTAAACAGATCCACAGTTTTAATAGGTACTTTGGCAGCATTGCAATACAAGACAAAGAACCGACAAATGTTGCGGTGAGAATCGCAAAACTACCATTTCAGATAAATGTGTTATTGTTTTAACTTCTAGAATATTTTATAGCTCCATCATGACTCTTCGACCTTATTTAGTGCCGCTGTGGTTTTGAAAACATAATAACGTGTTCCACTTTTGTCGTGTTAATCAACGGGAGAAGTTTACATGCACGACTTTGATGACAAACATATATAAATACATTAAACTACAATGTAACATAAAGAAATCTTTAATTTTAAGTATAAAAATCATAACAAGAGGGATTTATTATGATGGGGCTATGCCGTGGACTGAAATGGACTAAGGAATCTATGAATGATGATAATGACGAACATTTAATTACTGATGAAGATTAACTTGCGTGTACCAGCTGTGTTCAGAAACTTAAATGCGTTCTTAGTTCCAGCTTTTTTGATATTTAATTTCCTTATTCGGATTATACTTTCTTAATGAAAATGTAAATTTTCTTATATATGCGGAAACTTGTAAATGGCCGTCGCTTATGTTTATACATGTAATGTTTTTTTTTTGTCTAGCTGTAAGTTTTGCTAAATATTTAAAAATAAAATAAAAATAATCTATACACATATTCTTACTAGCTATGCCCGCGACTCCGTTCGCGTGGAATGTAAATGTAAAAAAAACAGTGGCTAATAAAATCATCAGGATATATTAAGTCCGTTTGTTTATCGACTTTTCTCTCGTATATAACTTGCGTCGGCATTAAAATTACAATAACTTTTGATAGAGTGAACCGAGTTTAATGAAACCAAGACTAAATATTACTCGAGGATATGCTTTATTCTTTGTATTTATTCTCTGTGAGGTTTTGTCGTGAACGCAGTACTTTAGCAGTGATGCGTGTTCAGACAGACAGGCAGACATTTCTAAAAATAATTGAAACGTATTTTATTACTTATTTCAAGACGCCTGCAACAATTTTTTTCACAGAAATCTTAAAAGTACAGAAATGTTAGATGTACATACTTTTTTTTTTTAACTTTATTTTTGGCAACCAATCTTTTAGATTATTACTACCATTGTCGAGTAGTTGATAGTATTACAAGTTCTTCCATTCCATTTTTGGCAACCAGTCTTCTAGTAGACTACCACTGCCATTGTCAAGTGAGTACAGATATTACAAGTTTCTTGATATAATTCAATGAACTAACAAGACGGTGGCCATCTTGCTAGAATTTTCCATGGAGTTTTTGTGGTATCTTAGAACTCATGGTCCGTGGTATTATTTTCCATTCACCTCACTTATGCACAATAAACAAACTATATTACATAAAACACCACCAATTTTACACAATATAGAGTCAAGTAACACAAGATTATAAATAAAAAATAAAATCCACTACATGACAGACCAAGATCCCGCCAAAAACTCCTCATGTACATACTTATTATATCTATAAAATAGAAATAAGAGTAATATAAGTATTCCGTTGTGTGCGCATCACGCAAAAATTATTGGACAGATTTCAACATTTTTTTAGTTTTACTTCTTAGATACTCGGTCCTTATATGATATCTTTATTTATTAACGTAATCTCAGTAAAATTTATGTAAGCAGATTATTTAAATTCAATATTTTTGTTTCTTTCTCTGTACATAAGATATATTGTTAAGATACTAAACAACACAGACAGCGTTCCGTTTCGTTTCGCTTTCCGTACCAGAAAAGGAAAGAATTCTGCCTTTGGGCGCGCATCACTTAATAACTACTGGGCAGATTTCGATCAAAAATATTTAGTATTACTTTTAGATATTTGGTTCTTATCTAAAAAAATGTTACGATTGCTTCATCTATACTTAATATATAATATAATATTATAAAGCGGTATAGGAACTCCATTCTCATGTTTACGTGCTAGCAACCTTTTTACTGCGACTCTCACAGCGCGTTATAAAATATATTATAAAATGTCAAACGGACCGACATCAGTTTTTGCATTGTCATGAGCTAAGAATCTGTCATTGGCAATCTATATTGTGAGTGAATAATCATTAACTGTTTTCCTAAAGAGTTAAAGTTTGTGAGTTTGTGACGTTGTAGAGAGTAACCTCAGGAACTACTGGCCCGATTTGAAAAATTCTTTCGGTGCTACATAGCTCATTTATCGGGGAAGGTTATATATCGTCACGCTAAGACCAATAGGAGCGGAGCACCAATGAATAATATTTCAAAATCGGGGTTCTTTTCCTCTTGTATGCTTCCGCTGTGTGTTAGCGTTAGCTTAAAGTAACTATTCCACGCGAACGAAGTCGCGGGCAGAGGCTAGTCTACTATACGTTTATTAAAGTTTTAAGAAACTACTATTTTGGTTTTCTTGCCGTGGATAAGTAGGGCAAGTGGGTGATGCTATGTTTTTTTGTCTGCACTTAAAATATATTGACGCAGACGAATTCACGGGTATCAGCTAGTATGAAATATTTTCCTAAGTATGTACCAATTCAAAAAAAACTTGTGGATTCTATGATCTAAACAATTATATCACAGTGGTAATATTCTCAAATTTTTCATCTATCCCCTTATTATTGAAGTCCACAGTATGCTTGAAATATTAAGGCAGAAAATTATCGTAATGCATTGTTATAATGAAAATAGACGGTGATAGAACATGTTACAGTGCACTTGGTGGTGTATTTCAGAAATTATACTTGAGTGTTGGGTTTTTTAATAAGTTTAACATTTTATCGTCGAGTGCATCATTATTTGATGTTGTTTTCAAACGCTAACCTACTTTAAGCTAAATTGTCTAATAATTTTTAAGTGTATAGTTTACGTATATATAATAAACTCTTGATTTATATATATACATTTTTTTATAGATAGTATAGCACGGCAAAATCACTGCACTATCCCTGATGGTAAGCATAGTATAATCCAAAAATAATGGCGACCGCCGAGTGACACACTATCCATCGCCGCTGTCATGCCAGCCTGCAAAAAGCTGGATATGCACAGGCTGATCCCGAAACGCGACCCGCAGAAGCAAATCACTATGACATATTTTTTCGCCATATACATGGTGGTTGCGACTGGCTGTAAAACCCTACCACCCCGCTTTCGCCATTGCCTCGTTCGTTATTCAGCAGGGTGCACCATGTGCAGGTGAGGTTAGCTTGGGTGTCTTAAGTCTTATGATGTTATTCGACACCCCTTACATTTATTGTGTCTGTATTTTTATAAAATATTGTATTTGTGCAGAACCCCATTTTTTTCTGCCAGTGAAAGTCCTGTCAAAATCAGTCGTTTCGGAGAATAGCCAAAATACATAGACAAACAAGCTTCGCCATTGCCTCGTTCGTTATTCAGCAGGGTGCACCACGTGCAGGTGATGTTGGCTTGGGTGCCTCAAGTCTTATGATGTTATTCGACACCCCTTACATTTATTGCGTCTGTATTTTTATAAAAGATTGTATTTGTGCAGAACCCCATTATTTTCTGCCAGTTAAAGTCCTGTCAAAATCAATCGTTTCGGAGAATAGCCAAAATACATAGACAAACAAGCTTATAAGTAATTTTTTTTTGTTACAAGTATTGCATATGTTTTTATTTTCATTTAGTAAAATTCAATTTTATTAATTTTAGTTAATAAATAATTATTAATAAATGTTATCAATTGGTAATAGATTAATTAATTCATTGTGTGTCTTCTTCATATGATAATTTTCTCCTATTTTTCTTTTATTCCTGTGACACATCCTACCAATAAAACCAAAACAAAATGACGAAATCTGTGTTTAAAACGAGTGAAGCATAAATAAATCGAGCCTGCATTATTCTGCCGATAATATCTTACCTGCACACTTAATGCACTTAAATTACATTTTACTTTCATCCCGTTTACACGACTATAAGACGATTTTACAAAATTATTAATTTACAGTACTTCTTAAATAAGAATTTTAAAGTTATTTCGTTAATTTACGGTCATTGCGATTTTGGTAACAAATAGATGGAACTTATTATGATAATAAAGGAGTCGAGTATTCCAAAAAACACGTGAAGTCATGCTCAAAACATTTTTAGTACAGAAAAAAAAAACTGAATTTGTCCGAACATTATTCAAAACTGTTTAGAATATCTTCACAAAAGTGGATAAGAGGTCCATTTGTATCATTTGAATTATAATGTTTTGTATAGTATAGGTATTGTACTTATATAAATGTCATATATTATTAACTGACAATACTGATCTATACTAATATTAGAAAGCGGTAAAGTTTGTGAGTTTGTGACGTTGTAGGGGTAATTGATCTCGCAAACCTATTTTGAAAATTCTTTTACGAAGAAGAAGAAAGCCACGTTATTTGTGAGTGTCTTAGGCTGTATATTAATCCGATGATTTTTTTGTGGAAGTCGGATTTGCCAAGTAACTCTGAGAAAAAACGGTCGAACGAAAACGTTTCTTACGAACGCTGCCTTAACGATGAGAGATATATGATTGAGTTCCAGAGAAATGTTGTAGAGCTTGATAATGCCTTCAAAAAGACAGTATATGTCTAACTTTTATATTTAAGTCACAAAAAGTAGTTTATAAAAACTTTTACAGCCCAACGAAGTGGGCACGGGTCAGCTAATTTTTGAATAATTTCAAATTCAGTACCTAACTGACCACAGGAAAATTTTTTTACAAAAGACGGCAAATTAAATATTACTTTTGGTGATACATTAGTTACTCTCTTAAAATTAGTAATGTATCTTCACTTCATTATATAAAAATATTTATAATGAAATTTATAATATTTTTGGCAGTCTTTGTAATTAGTAAGGTTACTTCCAAAAAGGTAAACTAATTAAGTATATCGATTCACATACCTTTAAAAAAAGTTTTAAACTGCAAAATTGATGATACTTGATAATTGATGAACTTGTAATAGTAATAATGTTATTACCAGTTACATACGGCAGAAATTATCATATAGAATGATAACAATTCATTCACATTATTGGTGATTCTGTAGTATTTGTTGTTTTTAGGAAATCTGTTAGAGTTCTGAGATTATGAGCATAATAGAGATACATAAAGTAACATTTTTAAAAGTATTACATTTCTTAAATAACTCTATAAATCGAGTAATACATATATAGTTTGAATTTATTTGTTCATTTTTTTTTCATTAATTTTTTTAAAATCCATTTCATACAATACGCTAATGTGTATTAAAAAATATTTTGATTATGTAACAACAAATTAACAAACTGTGAAAGAAATACAAATAATCCTTCTATTCGCTTACAATGGATGCAGTAGTACCATTAAAACAGTAGAATAAAATCTCTATTTATTTGACAAGCGTACTGTTAAGTAGTGTTGCAAATATTTACGACATAATAGACTCGGAGAAAATGAATTTATTAACTGTAAAAATATAATTACACTCACCTTAATATCACAACTGTTAGGAATAAATATTCATGCAAATGCACAACACACAAAGTAAACTAATGTCCTTATTGAAGCATTAAAACACTAATTATGCCACTGTATTATGGCGCGTCCTTCAAGACGTTTATCTTAAGATGTACTTATTAGCCGATTGCAGGTCAGCGGCGCAAGAGACTGCTTTGTTGCGTCGTTGCCAAAATTTCGCTAACTTTCAGGCACCGTTGTGCATAACAAATACGAATTCATGAAACGTCCTGTCAATATAATCCGCGACGAATTTCTTTTTTATCATCGACAGTTTGAAAACTTATGCCTGCGGCACGGTCACGTTCATCGTCGAGTCCTTCGCTGTATGTTATTTCTTCGGGCACACTATCGACAACGATTTCGTATTCACATGTCGCCGAATCTCTCTTTGCTAATTAAAATGCACGGGGCATCCTTCGCTTTCCGCATTGTAAAACAATGGAGCGTTGCACCCCGGGGTGATAGGACACGGGAACACATCGCTTATAGTTCGCACGTCATAAGGTCGTTTGTTTATTGGCTGCTTGTTATAATGAGAGTCAGTTAAGCATCTGATTGCGAGCGGTGGCTCTGCGATACCGGTACGGAATGGAGTCTCGGGCGGTTATAATCGTTCGACGTCGCCTCGCCAGTTGGCCACTGGGTTAGCGGTGTTCCTTTTCCTGCTTTGCTTCTTTAATGGATATCATACATAGCAATCTATTCCAAGCACGCTCATTAAATAAATATCAAATATGTGGATTTTATTGCGCGCCGTGCTAAATAATTAATGTGTTCCAGTGTAACCTCAAACAAACTAAAGAACACAACTATGCTAACCATAATTGTATATTAAACAATTGAACACACTTCTAACGTTTTACATTTTTTTTTCGAACTGTTTACGCTATTGACCTATCAAGGTCTTAACAGCTTCACCTGACTACGTTTAGATTGATATGGAACATGCAGTTTATTATTATGTATTGGGATAGTATTTACTATATTTGTAAATTACTTACTTTTATATCAACTTGTGAACGTCATGTGTTATGTCATCACATACCAAAGGACAGTTATTACAATGACTAGAGATGGCTATCATGACTACATGACCTCAAATTTAAAATCCATCTAATTTGGTAAAGATAAATTACCAGCGAATATTTCGTAAAAAGAAACTATATATTTACAAAGGTTACTTTTCAAGTCTGGTTAAGATGACTAAAGAAATGAAAACGAAACATTATTTAACAAAGATGCATAAACAAATAGCAGTAGAAACTTGACTGCAAACACCCCCATAAATAATGCATTTTACAACAGCATTGTTATGGTAATTAATTTGGCCCACATACCTACCCCGGGGTGAAACTCAAGTTTAAATTACAATACGTTATTACCGAAGTTTGTATTTGTAAACTTTGACAGGCCTTTGATACACGTGTAATAAATAGTATGTATGTTACGTTCAAGTTAATGTAAAATTTTTCATTAAAAAAATTTAACTTCGGAAGAAAGAACGTACTTATAGTCGATTAAGTGAACAGTTACGTTTCGAATGTTTTTATTAAAACATTTCTGATACATAATAACAATAGTTATAATTTTATCAAATACGAGTCTGTGTTTTGATACGTTTAAGATATACAAAAATATAATTGTTTTAATTTTTTTTAGCCATTTGCAATATGGCAAAAGATCGTAAAAAAAGAATGTTGATATTATGTTTCGGCGTAAAGCTGTTCGCTTATAATAATGTTCTTTAAAATTTTACGATAAAACTTTTATTCGAAAGGATAAAATGTTCATTATCCTTATAATAAAATCTAAAGTCATGGCACGTAATATTCCTTGACATTAAAGAGATGTAGTTTGCAGATTTGCAAAATTGCCAATTGAAAAGTAATATGCGTCACTCAGGAAATGTCCAGTATAAACTGAATACATATCACGTCTATACATCTAACTATAAATCTTACGTGTATCTATAGTTTTTAGATTTTCATAAGTAATAAAATAATTTTCAATCATTTTTATAAATGTCTGTCTGTTTATATGAACACGTATCACTGTATATAAAGTACTAGGTTCAATAAAACCACAAAGCATATCTTCGAGAATAACTTAGTCTTGGTTTCATTAAAATCGGTCCACTCTATCAAAAGTTATTGTAATTTTAATGAGGACGCGACGTAAGTACAAGAAAAATGGTAAATGAACTTAACATTCAGATGACTTTATTAATCACTGTCAACATAATATGTTTATATGTTAATATGTCGTGGGCACAGCTAATATAAAATAAATGTGTTATATCTATGAAGGAAGAAGGAAACTTTCTACTTAAATTCAGCTATTTAGTACTCAGCAAATCATAGAATAGGTTGTCGTGAGCGAGTGACTTATTAAAATCAGTTCAACGGACCTACAATAAATACTAATGAATGTAAGTAGAAAGTAGCAGGTATGTGTTGCATAAAACTATGATCTCTAAAGAATTTACGGATATTGCAATATAAAGTACAAAGGTAATATTAAAGTCTGTTTCAATAAATTGTTATAGAAGAGGAAAACATATCTGAAATTAATAAATTTCTCTGTTATTATTCAATACTAGATTTTGAAAGCACAACAATATAATAAAAACACCTATGTAATATTTTGTAATAGTAAAATCAAATACATTTATTTACAATCTTTGAACTGAAATTAAATGTAAACATTTAAGTAAATGTAGATATTTTATTGATAGTGTATTTGCCTTTAATCTAATTTCAAATCTCTGTGTCTGTGTTTAAATAAAATGTGTATAATTCTATTGACGATAGGAGTTTTTGGCGGGATCTTGGTCTGTCATGCAGTGAATTTTATTTTTTGTTCACAATCTTGTGTTACTTGTGTAAAACTGGTGGTGTTTTATGTAA